>OX383963.1:31200950-31377950 GCA_947532105.1 Athrips mouffetella
AGTAAATACTTTTTGTCCCAGTTCCATTTTTTATTTAAACATTTCTCATTTTTTTTAAAACATTTATTTATTTAAAAATGATCGTGGTATTTCCTCGCTTTTTCATATTTGATTTATCGCAACAATTTACATTGTGCTGATGGAATCAACAGCAATATTTCATTGGGAATGGCGGACAGCACGAAAATAACGGATATATTTTAATATTGCTCAATCAAATGGCAAGTTCATCTATTTTACTACAGCTAAAAGTTTGTTTTCGATAAGAATAAGTTCCTAAAAAGATTTTAGATTGCACAAAAAAAAAACTGATACGTCTTCACAACCTTCGTTTAAATCAAGTAATTTCTGAGTGAATTAGGACGAAGAAACAGACAATTTTTTTTAAATATCTGATTAGACTATCACCTCTAAAGTCATATGCACGTATCTTATTAATGTTTTCAGTATGTAGATTCATAAGATTTATGATAAGTCAGATAAATTAATTAAGTACAAATAAGGAATATAAACTACACTACGAACCAACCGGAAAAAAATGCACTATTTACTCCTTAAATTACTTAATAAACTCCTAGTTAGTGATAACGAAAAAATTACTGGTCAAGTGCGAGTCGTACTCGCGGGCCGAGGGTTCCGATGTAAAGGATATCCAGCGGGAAATTTTAATTTCAATTTTAAATATATTAATTAAAAAGTGCAAAATTGTATCTTATTTTTTATTTCGCCATATTAAATAGTCAGGTTGCGTATTTTATAGTCCAAATGACGTTTCTTTTTTTTCAGGCGCTCTTACAGCCAGAACATTGGGCCGTTTCATCCACGGAAAGAAATGGCGCACCATACTCTGGTTTTAGAGCAATGCAAACGCTTTTAATGGCACCAATAATGCATGTTCTGCTTGTTAACGGAGCCATCGATATGAAAATGTGCTTCACTAAACAGTATGTTGCCAAGCGTTGGTGCTGTTCGAAAACGTAGAGCATAATTGTTTTTGCGAAATTAACGTGAAAAGGATAGTCGTTCTCATTTAGACCTTGCACGGTTTGCATTTTTTTAAGATGCATCTTAATTTTTAATGTTCCGTACCCAAAGGGTGAAAAACGGGACACTATTATTATTGTTTTTTTTTTATTGTCAATGGGCTTACTCTTGACCTCGATCTAGTCTTGAAGACAAAGATGAGGTTGACGATGGGTCGAGCTAGCCCAGAAGAAGCCTATTCACTCGGGACTTGAATAGATTCGGGTTATATGAACTCGGGAACACAGACGCAGGCAGAGAACTCCACTCTTTACTCTTTTTTCCACTCTATGCCTTCGATGTCTGTCTCTCTGTCTGTCAGCGGGCTGTATCTCATGAACGTAAGGTAAACAGTTGAAATTTTAACAGAATATGTATTTCTGTTGCCCTTTAACAACAAATACTAAAAATAAAATGATAATTTAAGGGGGGCTTCCCCACTAAAAACGTACTTTTTAATAGATTTTTTGCTCGATTTTTCTTTTAGCTCTATCCTAAATACGGTAAAACTTACAAGCGTGAAATGTATAGTGGATAAGCTACAGAATAACAACAAACAATAAAATCTGGTCAAGTGCGTGTCAGACTCGCTCGCGCATTTTTAATACATTTCTGCGTGACTGTGCGTTCATAACTAAAACCCTTAGTGGTACGGAACCCTCGGTGCACGAGTCGGACTCGCACATGGCCGGTTAATTTTTTCTTCAAAATGAAGTACACTGTTGATAGTTTGATTCCGGTAGAGGCCACTATATCCAGCGCTTTACTATACGCGGATTTTGCACGATTTGGTGTCGCATTGATCCGCATGTTCCGGTGTTGCTGCTGATGTTGATGGACCTGGAGGAGTTCTGTTCACCACTGTCCCTTCTCCACGACCAGATAAGTTGTGTGCTCGGGCCATCACTAAGTCGGCGAATATTGAAGTGCGTGCAAAAATAGCGACGCGCACGAACCAACGATTCACGTGTTTTCAATATTGCTCATCGGCGAACGCGCGGTGTGCTCCTGACCAGTGAATCATCGCAACTAATAAATCCGCAAATTATATGCATCGAACGAAGCCGCCCTCGTTTACTTCAAACCGCTGGTTTTTGTTTCCAAAATTTATTTTTCCTTTAGTATTTTTCTAAGAAATTAAGTCTATTTTCAAGACCCTAAAACTTGTTTGTAAAGGTTTTTTTGTAGATTTCTAAAAAAAACTGTGCTACGTAGAGAAACAGTTATATTTTTCCTGTAATATTTACATAAATTATATATCTTTATATAAAAATATTTATCGACTATAATTAATTGAGATTAGATTAGATAGATTAGATTTTTTTTTCATCATAACTTTAAAACTAAGAGCAAACATATTCTATTAGTTTTCAAGTCGATAGTGTAAGTAGTTGCTGAAATAAACAAGTCTGACAGACAGACGAAGTCGCACCAAAAGGCTTCCGTTACCATTTAGGTTTGGAACCCTAAAAATAGACGAGGGGTTTTATACATAGTGAATTCTGCATGTTGGTTGTCGCGCACATCCTTACTGTCGGTCCAGGGTTGAACACATAAACATTAAGTCCAGAAACGTGGCTCATTATAATTATGAGCTAAAGCAAACAAAATTTCACGATTATAAACCTTTCGGGCCACGGACGGAGTATGCAGAGAATTAAAATGTACACCACCGTTTCAAAAAGCGGGATCCTGACTGACAAATACCCCCGCCCTCGACCCCTCTTCATTTCCCTGACTCGTTTAATCCATATCAAACAAGCTTTATTATAACTCTATGTGCTTAACATGGCTCGGCTCAGTTCTATATTATATCTCTTCTCATGAATGTTTTATTACGTTTTAATATTCTTCTGAATATTTTGCTTCAGCTGCCTGTTATTTTTCTAAAAAAAATTGTTGTTTTTCTTGTGTTGCTTAACAATACTTTGAAACTTTATTTATTACTAGCGGTCCGCCCCGGCTTCGCACGGGTAGATATAGGTTCTTGTTGCGTTGAGGGTTACTAAAAAAACCGGCCAAGCGCAAGTCGGACTCGGTAAGGACTGCTAAGGTAAAAATACCGTCCTAGTTATGAGCAGTTATGGTGGTTGTGGTGGTGGTCTTAGTCACGCAGAAGTGCAGTAAATTCGCTCTAGCCGACACGCACTTCATCATAACCATCACAACACAACACATCCCATAATACGCCACTACAGGACAGGGAGCTCCCTCCAGGATTCCAGCTCTAGCTAGAAGCATGTGGAGGGGAAGTACCTTAGTCACCACGCTTGTTAGCGTTATGACTGGCATCATGGACCGCATTTGTTGGTGACCGCAGTATGTAAGATGGTGCGATACACGGAAAGATGCTGCTGCCCATCTTCCGGTTTGTACACCCTTAGTCGCCTCTTACGACACCTACAGGTAGAGATTGGTCGGTACTATTCTTTGCCGCTACCACACGGAACGACACGCACTTGACCAGTTTTTATTATTTGTTGTTATTCTATAGCTTATGCACTATAAATATACCAATTTTTACGCTTGTAAGTGTTCCCCTTTTTTACGATAGAGCTAAATCAAAACTCGAGCAAAAATCGCTCAGAAAAACTAAACGTTAGTTTACTATTATTTAATCTGTGGAAAAACACGTTTTTAGTAGGGGAGCCCCCCATTATTTATATTTTGTTTTTAGTATTTGTTGTTATAGCGGCAACAGAAATAGATAATCTGTGAAAATTTCAACTGTCTACCTATTACGGTTCATGAGATACAGCCCGCTGACAGACAGACAAACGCTGACTAACTTTTGAATGGTATGTCCGATTTGAATAATTCAAGAAGTAATTTACAGGTACTGATATAGCCTTCAATACAAAATCATTTATTTGGATAATGATTATTAGGTACGAATAATGTGGCCTATATAGTTTGTACCGGCGTTACTATTGCATATTTTAACATGAAAAAGTAGTTATTGTGACATAACTGTAACAGTTAGACATATGATATTGCGGACTTTTTTGTAGATATTAATGTCTTCTATAAACCTGTAGTACATCACTTTGCTCTATTGTTAATAGTTTCGGCAGCGTACGCGATATAAGGATGCTATTTGGTATTTTTTTTCACACCTTGGGTTACATTATCGAAGTTTTCATACGGAACCCTAACTTTTTTGAAAATAATTTATAGCCTATGTTCATCCCAAATAATGCAGGTTTATAATGGCGAAAGAATTTTTCAAATCGTTTCAGTAGTTTCGGAGCCTATTCGATGCAAACAAATAATCAAATCTTTCCTCTTTATAATATTAGTGTAGATAGTGTAGATTTATTATTGAGCCCAATTGTATACAGGGTGTAATGGACAGGTTGGCAAATACTGAACGGGCATGATCAGTCAACGTAACTGAACAACTTTCAGTAAATAAAACTTTCCGGAAATGAAAAAAAAATCGGCCTCTGCATAAAAAATTGCAAACTTGATAGGACAATTTGTATGGAGAGGCTGATTTATTTCATTTCCGGAAAGTTTTATTTACTGAAAGTTGTTCAGTTAAGCTGACTGTATTTGCCAAACTGTCCCTTACACCCTGTATAATTTTGCCCTGAACGGATCATCAATAAAATTCTATGTTCTAAAATAAGACACATTTTCTTTCAAATTATATGCAAATGCCAAGGTAATTATTAATTTTCATGAATAGATTAACAAGTACGGGAAAGAGAACTCCGTCGTTCTGTAAGACCTTTGGGAGAGATTATGCATATGAAATGCGCAGGTAGGTATGTGCCACGCGAAGAAGCCCCGCAAATGGTAATTTTCTAATAAAGACATGTAGCGAAGGATAGACGCGCGGGAGCGGCGGCAACAGACGCCACATGAGAGGCCACGTTACATCTACTCGTAATTACACTTCTAAATTTAACTCGTTGAGATTTCTCTGAATAAACAAACGAAATATAAAAAAAAAATAATTCTATTAATTTAATTTAATCATTAATTCTGTTTGTGGCGACCACGTACCGGAAGAGGTAGAGCGGGCAGGACCCCACAAGGTGAAGGTTTAAGTTAGGGTCGCGGGAAGCCGCTGGATGCGAGCAGTGGAGGACCGGTCCTGATAGAAATCTTTAGGGGAAGCCTATGTCCAGCAGTGGACGTCCTTCGGCTGATTTGATAATTAATTGTGTTAATGTTAACGAAGTAAAAATCTTATGTGAATCAAAACGTTTAAAAAAATACTACGACGAAATCTACAGGCTTTCTTATCAAAAAACTTTTCAAAATTAAACTAAGTAGTGTTTTTTCAATTAATATCCTATGTAAAATAATAACATTGCTTTGTAAATAAAAATAAACCGTATATTTGACAAGATACGTCACCAGCCGAGTGTTAAATTGGTCATATTGTCAATCGGCTATAACAAATTCAATACCCATTCAACTTTTTATGTCAAAATATAAAATGATGTACGGCATATAAAACTGATGTACAGCAGTGAAAGCTGGGTATGGCAGAAAAAGCATGAAAGTAGAATTAATGCAGTAGAAATGAGAGCGTTGAGGAGTATGATTGGTGTGAAATTGAGTGACAGGATTAGAAATAGTGTGATAAGAGAACGTTGTGGCGTAAAAGAAGACGTAGTGACTAAAATTGAGAAAGGGATGCTGAGATGGTTTGGTCATGTAGAGAGGATGAATGAAGGAAGATTGACAAAAGAGATCCACAAGGCGAGAGTGAATGGAAACGTTGGAAGGGGAAGGCCTCGGCGAACGTACCAGGACCAAATTCAGGACGTTCGGAATAAGGGCCAGGTTAAAAGTACCCTAAACCGACGAGCATGTATGAAAGGATTGATGAAGGTTCAGGAAGCAAGGGAAGTATGTCAAGATCGTAGCAGGTGGAGAACTGTGTACTCTGCCTATCCCGACGGGAACAAGGCGTGATGTTATGTATGTATGTATAAAATGAAATAATAAATGTTAACTAAAAATATAATTTTTATTTTGATACAACTTATCTACGCAGTGGGGCTTGGTAATGCTTTTGTTGTTCTCATGATCTTAATAGAAAGGACGAGTTGGCACAATTGAGCATTTTAAAACAGCTTAACGAGGTAATACGGCAGTTAGCACCAATTGTCTGTAGTTTGCCTCGGAAACTAGCGGTTTCCTGCGTACGAACGCTGTGAAGGCCCGCGACACTCCACACTTGCCAGCTCGACATCCCGTATATTACCACACTACCGCTGTATTTCTCGCCTACAGCTGGAATATATCTCTCGGGCCGTTTACGTTTAAACTTTACTCTATTTATGTTTGCCCCTAGCTATTATTTAGCTTTAGTGTCTTAATGCGTTACACAATCTTCGCATGAAACCGCAAAGAGAGGACGATGTTGTGCACCTCTCTCTGTACTGGGTTAGGGTCATGTTAAAAACAAGTTTTGGTCATTCCATACAAATTCTGGCATTGCGGGAAAAGTTCAGAATAATTTAATAGTACCAACTAGCGTAAGTTCGTTTTCATGGATGAGCAAAAATATTACGTTTGTCGATCCATTTCTGAGTACTAAAATTTGGCTACAGAGCTATGTAAAAATCATGTAAAATCTGCTGATATTACTTCTTTATTATTTCATTCTTTTACTTAGCAACTTTATTTATACGTCCTTTTGAAGTTTTCAAAAAAGAAAAACTACCTTTACAAATAAGACTGCCTGACAGCAATGTTATGAAATATGCAAAAACATTAGTATTCCAAAAAATGGTAAGAAAAAGTTGGTTTTGTGGTTTGAATCAGTTTAATTCTTATTATTTAATAGTGTAGGAAACGAAGCAGTTGACCCCAACATAAATTTCTCAGGCAGATTTTATTTGACAGAATGATGAAGAATCATAGATTAAACTAGCTGTTGCCCGCGGCTTCGCTCGCGTGGATTTCGTATTTATGTTGTTACCGGTTTTCCGAAGCAATGAGATATTTTCCCGTCATTTCGGGGTAATTTTAAACTAAGGAAAAACAGGACTGACCCTGGGCAAATCAATGAGTATAATTCAAGACCCAGCTGAATTTTATATAATATACAGACGTTACGCATAAATTACTCAGAACAGAGGAACTTAGCAGCAGTATCCTAACAAATGTAAAGAGAGAGATGAGAGACACCTTTATGTAATATTTCAAAACAGAGCCAATTCGCAGAAGTAATTGAGAAAAACTAAAACCCTCTCCCTCTCCCCCCTTCCTCTCCCCCTCCCTCTGTCTCTCCCCCTCCCCCTCTTCCCTCTCCCCCTGCCCTCCCCCTCCCCCTCCCTATTTATCACCCCCTCCGCCTCCCTTACTCCCTCCCTCTCCCCCTTCCCCTCCTTCTCCCTCTACCTCTACCTGTACCCCTCTACCTCTCTACATCTCTACCTCTCTACCTCTCGACCCCTCTACCTCTCTACCTCTCTACATCTCTGCCTCTCTACCTCTCTACCTCTCTACCAATCTACCTCTCTACCTCTCTACCTCTCTACCTCTCTACCTCTCTACCTCTCTACCTCTCTACCTCTCTACCTCTCTACCTCTCTACCTCTCTACCTCTCTACCTCTCTACCTCTCTACCTCTCTACCTCTCTACCTCTCTACCTCTCTACCTCTCTACCTCTCTACCTCTCTACCTCTCTACCTCTCTACCTCTCTACCTCTCTACCTCTCTACCTCTCTACCTCTCTACCTCTCTACCTCTCTACCTCTCTACCTCTCTACCTCTCTACCTCTCTACCTCTCTACCTCTCTACCTCTCTACCTCTCTACCTCTCTACCTCTCTACCTCTCTACCTCTCTACCTCTCTACCTCTCTACCTCTCTACCTCTCTACCTCTCTACCTCTCTACCTCTCTACCTCTCTACATCTCTACCTCTCTACCTCTCTACCTCTCTTCCTGTCTAACGCCAATTTAACCGCTATCCCTAACATAGAAACGAAACCCATTATTATTTTTAGACATTTCAAACCTATCGCACCCCAACCCCATCACCAGGGGATGATGGTATTTCACGTCCACCACGTTGGATTTCAAAGTTTTTGTAGCGTTCGTAATCAGCGACCCAATAAACCATACAAACAACACCCATATTCACATTTCAACACTATCGCACCCCAACCCCATTCCAAGGAAATAATGGTATTTAACGTCCACCACGTTGGTTTTCAAAATTGTTGTAGTTTTCGTAATCAGCGACCCGATAAACAATACAAACGATACCCATATTGGTTTTTAGACTTTTTCACCCCATTTCCCCTTTTTTAGGGGTTGAATTTGGGGTGGAATTTCAATAACAGTGATGAACGTTGCATAGAATTACATCATTAATGCCTAAATAATAAATTATGTGGATTTTACTTTAAAAATAAAGAATTTTCCACTTCATCCCCCTTTTCACCCTTAAGGGTGTCGAATTTTCAAAAACCCTGAGACACGTAAATATTAGTTTTTAGTCGTAAGCCTAAATACAAATTTTGAAGATCCTAACTTCAAAACTGAAGGACTTTCATACAAACTTTCATCCCCTATTTTACCCCCTTAGGGTTAGAATTTTGTAAAACCCTTTCTTAGTGCACCTCTAAGCCTTATAAGAAACCTACATGCCAAATTTGGAATCTCTAGGCCTAGCGGTTTGGGCTGTGCGTTGATATGTCAGTCACCTTCTTCTTTTATATATACAGACTAGCTGTTGCCCGCGGTTTCGCTCGCGTGAATTTCGTATTTATTTTATTACCGGTTTTCCGAAGCAATGAGATATTTTCCCGTCATTTCGGGGTAATTTTAAACTAAGGAAAAACAGGACTAACCCTGCGCAAATCAATGAGTATAAATCAAGATCCAGGTGAATTTTATATAATATACAGACGTTAGCAGCAGTCTCCTAACAAATGTAAAGAGAGAGATGAGAGACACCTTTATGTAATATTTCAAAACAGAGCCAATTCGCAGAAGTAATTGAGAAAAACTAAAACCCTCTCCCTCTTTCTCCCTCTCCCCCTTCCTCTCCTCCTCCACCTCCCTCTGTTTCTCCCCGTCCTCCCTCTCCCCCTGCCCCTCGCTCTCCCCCTGCCCCTCCCTCTCTCCCTCCCTCTCCCCCTTCCCCTCCTTCTCCTTCTCCCTCTACCTCTACCTGTATCTGTACCTCTACCTCTCTACGTCTCTACCTCTCTACGTCTCTACCTCTCTACGTCTCTACCTCAATACCTCTCTACCTCTAAAGAAAAACTAAAACCCTCTCCCTCTCCCCCTCCCCCTCCCTCTGTCTCTCCCCCTCCCCCTCCTCCCTCTCCTTCTGCCCCTCCCTATCCCTCTCCCTCACCCCCTCCCCCTCTCCCTTACCCCCTCCCCCTCCCTATCCCTCCCTCTCCCCCTTCCCCTCCTTCTCCCTCTCCCTCTACCTGTACATCTACCTCTCTACGTCTCTACCTCTCTACCTCTCTACCTCTATACCTCTCTACCTCTCTACCTCTCTACCTCTCCACCTCTCTACCTCTACCTATCCCTATCCCTGCCCCTATCCCTACGCCAATTTAACCGCTATCTCTAACATAGAAACGACACCCATATTTATTTTTAGACATTTCAAACCTATCGCACCCCAACCCCATCCCCAGGGGATAATGGTATTTCACGTCCACTACGTTGGATTTCAAAGTTATTGTATTTTCGTAATCAGCGACCCGATAAACCATACAAACGACACCCATATTGATTTTTAGACATTTCAAACCTATCGCACCCCAACTCCATCCCCAGGGGGATGATGGTATTTCACGTCCACCACGTTGGATTTCAAAATTGTTGTAGTTTTCGTAATCAGCGACCCGATAAACCATACAAACGACACCCATATTGATTTTTAGACATTCCAACCCTATCGCACCTCAACCCCATCCCCAGGGGATGATGATATTTCACGTTCACCACGTTGGATTTTAAAATTGTTGTAGCTTTCGTAATCAGCGACCCGATAAACCATACAAACGATACCCATATTGGTATTTAGACTTTTTCACCCCATTTTCCCTTTTAGGGGTTAAATTTGGGGTGGAATTTCAATAAAAGTGATGTACTTTCCACAGAATTACAAACCCTAATGCCTAAACAATAAATTTAGTGGATTTTACTTTGAAAATGAAGGATTTTCAACTTCATCCCCCTTTTCACTCCTTATGGTGGAGAATTTTCAAAAACCCTGAGACACGTAAAACTTATTTTTCAGTCGTCAGCCTAAATACAAACTTTGAAGATCCTAACTTCAAAACTGACGGACTTTCATACAAACTTTCATCCCCTATTTTACCTCCTTAGGGGTGGAATTTTGTAAAACCCTTTCTTAGTGCACCCCTAGGTCTCATAAGGAACCTACATGCCAAATTTGGAATCTCTAGACCCAGCGGTTTGGGCTGTGCGTTATGTCAGTCAGTCACCTTCTTCTTTTATATATATAGATAAATTCAAAATATCCAAACAAAAATTCACAAAAAAATATTTTCATACATTTTTTTTTTATTTTTGTATGGAAAAATTAAAGAAGGTTTGTCTCATGTCCCAGCAAAGTTTCATCGACTGAGGATTTAATGCGGGGGTCTTCATACAACGATCCGCTTCGTTGCCTAGACTATAAGCCTATACAAATATAATATTTAAAAAGTTGATATTATTCCCTTCGATGGCACCTTAGATAGCTGAGATGATAATAATTATAATGATTGCTATGCGTAGGTGGCAGGGCAGGAACACTGCAGTATGAACCGCAGACAATGTGACCGCGATTACTCCACATAAAACATATTCACAAATACTAATTACTCACTCATAGTAATGAAATTCTGGTCTTTTAAAAGTAATCGCAAAAATTCACACCTAGAGATCTACTCATGATTACTGTGAACTACATAGAAACCAAATCGAAAACCTCATTACTAAGTATACCTTACTCTACTCGCCGGAGATGTACATGACTCGAATTTAAATAAAATATAATTAATCTAGAAACATATTAGCAATATTAATAATCTAAATGTTATGAGCTTGCTAAAATTATCAGTCAGGTCAAAAATCTCGGAGGAAGAAATATAAACAGATATTTTTATCATTTGCGTAGCTGTTTTCATTACTTTGAGAAGTTAGAGGAGATCGGATTTTGAGTGAAATCAACTCCGATAGCTTATAGCTTTAGACAACTTTTTTGATTAATATCTGGTACGTAAAAATAGAAATTTGTAATAAAATTGTTATTACAGGGTGGCTCGGTAAATTTTTAAAATTGGCTTTTTTAGGGTTCCGAACCAAAATGGTACATTGCGACTTCGTCTGTCTGACACACACACCTATTTATCTCAGCAACTACTCACGCTATCGACTTTAAATTTGGAACACTTTTAAAGTTTGCTTGCCAAAATGTATGGCAAAACGAGAAATAAACATTTTTTATTAAACAAATTAAAATTATGACCGCCCCCATTTGGGCCACCTTTACAATAATAATTGTATAATTCTTTCATTTGCAATAAAGTTGGGAAATCAAATTATAAAGTCCTCAACTATGGACAAATTTTTTGGGTAAATAGTTTTGAAGCAGATAGAGTGTTTCGGCTGCAGAAAAAGTGTATCCGTTCGATTTGTAGAGTTGGGTTTCTCGAATCCTGTAAACCGCTGTTCAAATCCCTAAATATATTGCCTCTGCCATGCTCCTATATTAGAGCTATGTGCTTTTTTGTAAAGGATAATCCAAATTACTTTACTAAATATTGTGACAAAAATGTAAGGCAAAAACGTACGTAACGTATTTAAGTATTATGTATAAACCTTTAGGCCAAAGATTTATAGACAGAAAGAACGTGTATAATATGTGCATAGAAATTTATAATAAATTACCTTCTGAAATTTTGCAACTAGAAGGAAATATTTTTAGAAACCAATTGACAAAATGGCTTAAGAATCAAAGTTTCTACTGTCTCAAGGAATACGAGTACATGGACCGACCCATACAATAAGTGTTTGTCGATCCATGTATACCTAAAAATATTTTTCTATTTAATTTTTTCTCAATGTTTGCAGGGCTGTATCACAGTCTAGATACAAATAACTTTTATTATTCCATAAGACCTGGATATGTGTATTGGGTGTATCTATGCAAATAAATAGTTTTACTTACTTTACTTACTAAAAGTATTCCAAATTTCAAGTCCATAACATGGGTGGTTGCTAGGTTATACAGGTGTCACAGCAGATGAAGTCGCACCATAAGGGTTCCTTTTTAAGGTTCCGTAGCCAAATGGCAAAAAACGGAACCCTTATAGATTCGTCATGTCTGTCTGTCTGTCCGTCCGTATGTCACAGCCACTTTTTTTCGAAACTATAAGAGCTATACTGTTGAAACTTGGTTAGTAGATGTATTCTGCGAACCGCATTAAGATTTTCGCACAAAAATTGAAAAAAAAAACCAATAAATTTTAGGGTTCCCCATTTATTGAACTGAAACTCAATTTTTTTTCTTTTCACTAAACCCATACGTGTGGGGTATCTATGGATAGATCTTCAAAAATGATATTGAGGTTTCTAATATAATTTTTTTCCAAATAGAGTGCGCGAGAGATACTTCCAAAGTGGTAAAATGTGTCTCCCCCTGTAACTTCTAAAATACGAGAATGATAAAACTAAAAAAAATATATGATGTACATTACTATACAAACTTCCACCGAAAACTGGTTTGAACGAAATCTAGTAAGTAGTTTTTTTTTAATAAGACATAAACTCAAATCAGTGTGTGTATAATATAATGTGGTGGTACGGAACCCTCAGTGCGCGAGTCTGACTCGCACTTGGCCGGTTTTTTTTACCATTGTGGTTCGGAATCCTAAAAGGATATTTACAAGCTACTAAAATAATAAAACTATATAAAATGAAATATACAATCTTACTCAGACAAGTAGCAAACATTTTGCAAAAAATCTTCATGAAAGATAAGTTTAAACGTGTCCCTCTTTGAAAGGAGACTGCGAAAAGGGAAATAGCTATATCTGCGCCATTTCTCTTTATGACGGAAACTCAATATGAAAGGGATTATTGCTATTAGGGAGGAGATCGTCTTTGTCGAGCCCTTTGGCCCTCGTGTAGAAAATGTCAACCCTACGTGAAGAAAAGAACTAAATAACAACCTTTACATTCATAATCCCTTTGGCCTACAAAAGAACGGGTTGATTCCATCAAAGAGTTTTATTGTGAAAAGCGTTTAAAGGCTTTGTTCTTTCAAAAGGTTTTTATCTAGTAATTTTGCGGGCCGGCAGTGCTTGTAAGCCTATTATGGGGTCTCTTGTGGACATTGTTAGAGTAATGAATTAACCCTCTGTGCAGAACGTAGGGAAATGTAGCGCATACGAGTGTCTTTCTGCTGTGCTTCAGAAAAAATACCTGAGGCTGATAGATCCAAATACATAAGTACATACATGAACTCTCGTGCTTTGTCATTGCAGTTTTTTGTTCATAAAATTGTCTCAAATCCGTGCTCAAACGATTTTAATACCCTTAAGTTTAGCAAATATGGACGCAAGCTTGTAGTAACAGTGCTTCCGACTTTTCTGTTCCGGCGGCCATATTGAAAACCATGTTGAGAACTCACCACGCCACTATAATCCATTTTACATCTCTCATATTCGGTAAGTAGGTCCATATTACCCCCAAATGGGGCTTGTAGGTGACCAATTAGCGCTCTAGGGTAATAATGTAGCTAGAAAATCTCTAGGGCGGTAAGTAATTGTAACGCCCTCACCCGGCAGCACCTCCACCTCCACGCGCGGCTCGGGCTAGGGCTTTTCTAGCTACATTATTACCCTATAGCGCTAATTGGTCACCTACAATTTGGTGGTAATAAGGACTTACTTACCTCACAATCGAGATGTAAAGCAGAGTAGTTAGCTCGGGTGTAAGCATCAATTGCACCCTCGAACTATAGGCGCCCTCGCTGCGCTCGTGCGCCTAAATATCTCGGGCTGGAATTGATGCCTTAAAGCCCTTGGCTACTAATCTACTATTATTAGTTCTTTTATGGCACTTATTACCAAGATCATAACGGGACTCTACATTTTAATATATGTATAAGCACAGGTAAAATTGTTGCGTTCTTCGAGTGAGAGATGTACATTTCATTACAACAAACAAAATACCTTACAATATTATAGAGAGAGTGACAATATAAGAAATATTTTTCTTTTACGCCGCTATAGCACAGAATAGTTAGTAAATAGTACTAGCGTGCTATAACAAGTATTTAAAATACCAATTTGACTAGTATTCTGCATGTAATGACATTGAATTAACGAATTTAAATAAATAAATAATTTGAACCTATTTGATTGTTTAGAGATAAAAACTAAAAGCTGAAGTCAATAGTGAATTAAAAAAATAAATGAACACTTACCCATTCCCCAGAAGACAGTTGCAAAAAAGGCAACTATAAACCTTGTTGATGTTCCGGACTCCATGCCACCAGCAGTAGTAGCCGCCCACCGATTCACATCACTCAACACTCGTCTGTACCGGTACAGGTATCGCATCACAATCCATCACACACGTGTCACTGTAGCGCCGTGCCGGTCCACTATAGCACTGTTATACAGACTCGAGAGAATAGCGCTGTCTCCGCCTGTGATCTACGGCACTCAATTCGGAATAGTTCGCAGTAGATGCGCACACATTATCACGTGCTCCACCCCGGTCCTGAGAACAAGAGACATATCATAGGTTAATGATAACGTTGATAACGTCAACAATATTACTTAACATAATATTGTTAAATAATGCACAAAGAAAGGTAAATGTTTGAACATGATGAGTGAGCAACTATGTTATTTGTTTTATAAATTAATTAAGATCTTTGTTGTTCCGGCTTATGATACTATTATTTTAATCCCGTAAGTGGCACGGGCAGTAGCGTCCTTCCGTTTATCGATCTACCATGATGCAGTCACTTATCACCAAGTATGAGCGTAGTGTGGTGAGGGTGGTAGATCTTCCCCAAAAAAAACAAAGGCGCAGCAGTTTTAAGTTTATGGGCTGTTAAGTAAGTAAATATTCTAGGGTCATACTCGAAATTAGGAATCTGATATATCATAATATTAGAAGTAAGTATACTGTGTAAATAATTTTCTAAGAATAAATCATCAGCCTTCAGAACAAACATAATCGAGGAACCAATAGCTGAACAAGAACATTAAGCAAGCGCCGCCGGCTCGGTGAGGAAACCACCAAATAAGTAAAGTTCCTCTGAGTTATAATCACTATTGTTATTTTGAAAGGAAAGTTCTGGTCCCGTTCCGTTATTTGTTATTCCTTCGGCTGTTTGGTTGTTGGCCAAGTTTACAAAACATTTTCAGGTGTTTTTTGCAAAACTTCAGACCGAAAATAACGTCAATGGAAAAGGTTGGCCAATGTCTGTTACGTTGCCTTACATAAACAAAACTCTTTGGAACACGCAACAAAATATATTTCCTCCTCGCTGTACATTAGCTTAATGTCTGAATTTAGGCCGGTTTTTGTAAATCCCAACCGGAATGTGTATTTAACGATTTGACGCACTTTTACCGATGGCTTTTAATTAAACCCACTCTGGATTGGAAAACAATTGGTTGGTAACAGGCGGGCTTGATTGTGGGACGTGATTCCGCCGCGGAATGTTCATCTGGGCCGGGCCGGGTGGGACGAGACCGGGACGGGTTCTTTCATAACATACACCTGCTGTAAGTTCCTTCCGTTCGATTAAGATACTTAAGATATTCAAATTACAGAGGTCTCATTTTTTTTAGATCAAAAACAAATAATATGAAATACTGACCTACACGATTAATGTAGAATATAGATAGATGATAGATGAACACTTTATTGCACACTAAAAGAAAACAAATATAAATTAAAACAAACAATTACAAAAAGTGGGCAAAGGCGGCCTTATCGATGTATATTACAGTAGAATGTTTCTATTGACTGAATCGTAGCACTTTACCTCAACCGGACAATAAACAAATAAAAGCAACTATAAAATCTGATAACAGTTTCGATTTTATAGCTTTATCATTAACCGTATGAAAACAAACTATAGCCTCTACAAAATCACTTATCTATAGGTAAGCTAGGTAATGTATGTAGCAAGGTAATACATTTTGCATATTTTTCAAAATATCATGGTTTTTTTAGAGTTTTACTACGTACATTTATGCGACAAGTAGTACATACCGAGATTAGGTCTTTTACTTAAAATCACATTGGTTCTCAAAGACGAGGGGCTAATAACAGGTTCCTATTACATCTGAGCTGGCTAATCAAACTAAAATCAAAATATTATGGTATTATTATCTCTTAATGACGTCATTCAAATTACATTGCTTTACAAACATCGAGGCAAACAAAGTCGGTTAAATTATGCAGCCTAAAGCGATTTCTCTCTTACGGAAATGTATGAATAATTATTTAAACACTTGTTTTTTATATTAGGTCTTTACCTATGAAATTGCCGTTTTGTATGGCGAATTTTAGGTAAACTCAATTTTCAGTACTAACATTTTTGCATTTTTCTTAGGAATTATGAGTCCAATTTTTTTTATTTTTTTAAGCATTATTGGGAAGACATTAGGCTAACAGAAGCCTAAATTTAATTTTCGAAAAATATTATCTGTAAAAAAATATAACAAATCTAATGATAAAATCCGACGACATTTAAGACGAACAATTTTCAAACCTTTAATTTTAAATATCAAACTAAAAATGAAAACTTTATTTTATGCGTAAATTGATAACCTTGAAGTCAACTTTCAAATATAAATCAAATGAAAAAAATAGCATTAGAATTATAGGAATTATGATCTCATTAATCTGTAAGAAATTTCGGCAATTTCATAGGTAAAGACCTATTATTTGAATTGTTTTTCATGCATTAAGTTAGCATTTTCTCGCTTTAGTGAGGTGAAAAAAATTGTGTTTCGCTCAACAGAAAGTTTATTCTGCGTCTCGTGCCTTGAACCTTCGCTACGCTCAAGTTCACGCTAAATAACATTTTGGCCATCTTGCATAAATAACAAATAACTATTCTTATCTTACTTCTACAACAAATCAAGAAATAAAGTTGTAGAGGTTGGAGCCTAAACAAGGATGTCTAAGCCCCCTGGAGACCTTAAACGCAGGGTTTTAAGGTCTCTAGGGGGCGTAGGCAACGCGCCATGTGACGAACCGAACGTCATGAAATGTATGTTGATATTTGACATATTATGTCATCCCATACATTTTATGACGTTCGCTTTCCTCATGTCTAAATGCCTCCTTCATCAGAACAAATGTATGTACATTCAAAACAAAAACAATCGTAATATACTTAGTAAGTAAGTAATCTCTGAAGAGTACGTAGTTACGTCATTTAAAACAAAAAAATCCACTCACCCAAGTATTTATAGAATCTCCATACTACGAGTATTGTAGCGTCCTTTACCCTTGCCTACATAAATATGCTTTTATAAATTTGTATCTCTATTCTCTACCCTAACGAAGCTTTAAATTATTTCAACCAGAGAGTAATGCTTCCAAAATGTAAATAAAGTAATAACAAGGAGCGTTCGCTTCATTTAGCCAGTTTTATGATCGTTTAAATATCCGTCCACTTGAACCGGCGTTAAATACGGACACTGAAAATTGAATTTGTGAGCGCGGTGATGAAATGAAGCGTCAGCCTTGTTTGCCGACAGTTCACACTCGGTGGGGGTCAACCGAAAGGGTCAACAAAACCTCACATGAGTTTATCCTATACTTTTAAATGAGCAATACATTTATACTAGCTGTTGCCCTTGAAGTAAAAAGAGGAAGACTTAGGAGAAGTTACTTTGACCAAATCAAGGAGAATCATGAACTAAAGCATTTGGCGGAGAAAATAAAAACAGACTAGAAGATGCTCCACCGACAAGAGTTGGCTCTTAAGTTAAGGAGGATGAATTTCGCAAATTCCTTTCTCAGCGGACGCCTACGTTACACTTCCTAACTATTTGTGTGCCACACAGCCCTATCCTTTCAGTGGTTTAAACTATGCTCTGATGGATCAGTCAGTTACGTTCTTTTTTTAGGCACAAAAAAACGAATATATATTTTGTAAAAAACAGTTCCTCCGGCTAACTTACTTTGATACGCAGGGTAAATTTGATCACGCCTGTATCATCTCACGTGTGAAATCAAGCATTATCAATAATATGGCAAATATTAAATTAGTGCTTTTCCCTGCCAGGTTTACTTACCTTAAAAACCTACAGATAGCAAAGTGGCCCCATAAATATTAAAGTAACCCCTGTCCACGGTTCTTAAGATTTCGATTTTGTTTACAGCAAAAGGGGTTTCGAGTGGGAAAAATAAATCTAGCTTGGTATAATGTCTGGGAAAATTTATTTTCTCCGTGTTTCAAATAAAAACTCTACAGTGCGATGAAGAAACCCTGCAGCGCCATTTGTTGGTCATTGCTCAGTCTCCCAGATACTACTTTTGAAGAAAGATAGGTAATGCATTAGACCCCGCCAATCTAAACTGATGGTAACATAAGTGACGATAAGGCTGAATACGTATATCATGTAACATGCCTATCTACAGGATGACTTTGAAGACATTCGACAAATTTTGAAAGTAATTTCTGTTATCGATATAGGTCAATTTTGTACAGGTCTCAGGATGTTTGAAGTTGTAATTTTTTTAAATTTTATTGAGTTAAACATTCGAGAAATGGATACACAAAAGTACTTGCAAAAAAAGAGTAATAATAAAATAAGCATAATTTAAGCTAAAAAATAAAAATGCTTATAATGCTTATTTATGTTTATTTTAAAGTTACTTTAGGTATGTACGTTTGTGTAACGATTTAACAAAAAAAATTTCGATAATTCCAAATTTCCTCAGATCTACAAAAAAATATTTATATCGACAACAGAACTTACCCTTAAAATGAGTCGAACATCTTCAAAGTCACCCTGTAGATGATGCTTGTTCACTTCGGCCTCAAAGAGATTCAGATTATATTGTTAGCAAAATAGATCAGCAGGGCAAGGAGGGATTGATACTCGAGTGGGTGTATTTTATATGTCTGCGAGGAATTTTAAAATTAGTTGGCCTTTTGGTATGTTTAGTAGTGACCTATCCATCAGCGCCGTGGGTTCGAACCCTGCCCAGGAAGTAGTAGATTGTATCACAAGGCTGTAAAAGCGCTCAAGTGAAGGATTTCGTAAAGGCAGCTCCACTGAGCTTGCTTGTTTTAGCATGTTAAAATTTATAACTGAAAGCATCAATAATGATATGTCTATAATGTCAATATTTTTAGATATGAGTAAAGCTTTCGATTTCGTTAACCATACAATGCTATTAGATAAATTGGAAAGATACGGTATTAGGGGAAATGCTTTAAATTGGATAAAAAGCTATCTAAACGGCAGAAAACAATGTACTGAGATAACAAAAACCTCCCACTGCCAAAACATTCTAATAAAAGAAAAGTTTAGATCTGCATGGCAAATAATCTACACTGGTGTACCCCAAGGGAGTATTCTTGGCCCACTGCTGTTTTTATTATACATTAATGACTTACCACAAGCTATCTCTCATAAATGTGTCTTATATGCAGATGACACAACTATTTTAATTAAATGTAAAGATAAATATCTATTTGAACAGACGATAAATATAGCTTTAAATGATGTAATTAGATGGATGGAGCTAAATTATTTAACGGTGAACATTAATAAATCAAAAGTGATGCAATTTTATTCATATAATTGTAATCCGATTCCACTGCAAATAAACTATAATGATGTGAAAATAGAAGAAGTAGATACATTTAAATTTTTGGGAGTAAATATAGACAGCCACCTAAATTGGAAAAAGCATATAGATATAATTTGCCAACGACTAGATCGTTTCGCATTTGCTTTAAAAAAATTGAGACAAACTGCTTCAACTGAGACAGCTCTGACAGCATACCATGGATATGTTTCATCAGTGCTTACTTACGGATTATTAATATGGGGTCATTCTGTTGATATCATAAGGGCCTTCAGAGTTCAAAAACAATGTGTTCGAGCTATAGATAATGCATATATTACAGAAAGCTGCGTACCTATTTTTAAGAAATATAATATTTTGCCATTACCCTGCTTATACATAAAAACTCTGTGCTTATTTGTAAGACCACATCCTGAATTTTTTGACAAACACTGCAATCACCGATCTCAGTATAAATATATGTTATATAAACCTCCTTGCAAGAAATATATATATGAAAATAATGTGTATAACATGTGCATCATCATTTATAACGCATTACCTAATAATTTGAAATGTTTAGACGAAAAAAGTTTTAAATGTAAACTAAATGTATGGCTTTTAGATAATTGTTTTTACTCCATTAAAGAATTCTTAGGTTATAAAAATTGACATGATGTACTTTAGAATTTAGAATCTAGACTAGGTATGTAAGTTATTTGTAAAATTTGCAGGTTGAGATCAATGGACTCCTAAAATTATTAAAACATCTACTTGACATGAACTCTGGCAAATAAACTATTTTGATTTGATTTGATTTGATTTGATTCTAAAGTAGGATCCTGAACGTAGCGAGGTATTCAATAAGTCGCCCAAGGTAAAAATATTTTATCAGCCGCGTAATACACTCTAGTTTTCATCTCCCTCTATGAGAAAAGAAAAAGTGCGCGGCAAAGATAATAGCGGCGTAGTCTATAGTACTTTGCCGCGCACTTTGCAAGTTTCACAGAAAACACCACCTTTGGGTCCACTTAAATTCGAACCAAGTCGTCCTTTTCGAATCGATGGGATAAAAACATTTTGTGTGATGAACATATCTGTTTATTGTGTGGATATGTATAATTTATCGATTTATGTATATATTATATCAGTTTCTCATACCTTAAGTACAGGTTTTGGCTTTGCGGTCAAATAACCTTTAGTAAAATCTCCCCCGCATTTTATTTATTTAGATTTGTAATCAGAAGTTTTATTATTGCTTCTTTCTTTACTTGACGCTTTGTTCGTAAAGCGATGTGATTAAATTGACGACATTAAGATTAATATCTTATTAATTAATATCCAAATACAATGCAGTAACTGATTCTTTCAAAATACAATGTTACTATTCAACTGTACTAAAAAGTAGACTGTAAAAGAAAATAGGAAGCTATTTTGTTCATGCTTCGACAATCCAAAAGAATTCAATTTGAATATAGGTTCGGTTCGTGCACTTTTTACAAGAACAAGTGTTAAAACACAGATCTCGGATCGTGGAATGGTGCCAGGAGCGCCAGCGGCACTCTCAACACTAAAAAGAAATCCGCGCAGAAAACGTTCCCCTCACAAAGTGCAGTGACAAAGTCGTTTTATAACGCGATGCCTGAAATATTGCAATCGCGCATAACGACAACAAATAACGTCGATAAAAAATGTGGCGTTAGAGCGTGATACTCTCCTACTTAGTAAATTGCGTTCAGAGTAGTAAAGTAAGCCCCAACTATAACCTGCCTATAGAAGAGCGAAGAATATCACTTTTATGACTTTGTTTTTTCTATAGAACTCTGGATCTGAAGGACGACAGCAAAAAATATTTACTTTCTTGACGAGTAATACCTTCATAAAAAATAATTACCTAATTATTACAATAGATTCTTTTCATGTCGAATAATTTTCTGAGAAAGTTTCCTTAGATGTATATTGTTTTAAAAGAATGCTACTTATAAAAAAGGTTCTAACGAGGATTTAAAAACAGAACTTTGGGCAGACACACATAATTTTTAATTAGAGAAGCCTTATATATACATTGACATATTTGAAACTAAGTATTTTAAGTTCCGTAAAATCATAATGTTGTATTCTCCTTAAGAATCATAATACTAATTCTCACTCAAATATATTACTACCCGCAATCCAAATCGATACGTTAGTAGTTTGTTATTTTGTTGTTTCGCTACTGTCACACACTGAATTGTTTTGTTTTTATTTACTTTAAGGTTTTCTGTAAGTAATATTGTATAAAAAGTGAAAATATTCCTTGAACGTTTGTTAGAAAGCACTTGTTAGTACTGCAAATATGCTTTGGACACGCGTTTGGAGTGCAGTCAGGCACGAAACAATGTTTTCATTCTCTTTATAATGTAATGATTGTACTTTGTTGTGTGTCCTTAATAAAATAAAAATAAAATAACAAAAATGCTGATATTGGCTACAAAACTAATTATCGCGACATGGATTTGATTATTACGATTGATCATTTGATTTTTGCTTATAAAGACGTTCTAGCTAGTATTGCCAGCCTCGACGAAGCAGTTGCATCTAACACTACATTCACAATTGAGTCCCCACATCAATCATAATAAACAAACATGTAATATATTTGTTTTAATACTGCTCCAACAGCTAATTCGTACAATTCACCCTAATAATAAAAGAACCCTTACTTTATTGCCGTAATTTTGGTAAATAAATCAAACTTAATAAGCCAGTCATATAATGAGGAACGCAAATTAACTTCAGTTGTGCTATCGACACGTAGAAATTCTTTCTATGTTCAGGTTGAAAAGTTGGGCCATGAAATATTTTACGACGGAGTTAGGCGGCTCCTGAACGACAGATACGAGTTATTGGTGCTCTGCGGGAAGATATCCCGCGTCACGTGATAACCCTCCTCGCCTGTCGGTGTGTGACTCAGTACGTACTCACACACAGGGAGACACACACTCACATAGAGCTAAAGCCCTAGAAATGTTACGTCTGCAGGTGTTTCAGCGTGCCGCGCGTGCGGTATGATAAATCAGGATTTGCTAAAACAGCGCTGGCTTTGTTTCAAGCAGCACGTTGTTCTCGTAACAATAATATCTGTCTGTAAATTTACAAAACCACATACTTTTATATAGAGTGTAAAAAAGTACGATGATAAATTTTAAGAGGTAGGTGATACTGTATTGATATTTCAGCCCATGGCGTCGGGTTTTTTAACAAAGGCGTAACAAATACAGCAATACATTTATTGTTATGTACAACAATTATAAAATCAATAAATGTTCCCGTTGTCCACTTTGAGGAGTTAGAACTCAAAAAAATGTTACAGCAGCAATGCACTTACTTTCTCGCGATATATGAGAGTCATCATTCAACAGTGTTCCCTCCGGGAATCGAACCCAGAACCTCCTAATCAAGAGCCGAATGTTCTAACTACTAGATTATGGAGGCTGCGGATAGTAAAAAGTAAATAAGTACCAACTGTAAACTTAATTTTCTAATTCCATACAAATAATATGAAAATACAAACTTACCTATACCTACTAGAATATTTATGTAAAAATGTTTAAATGAAATAATTATGCAGTTAGGTAGAAAACCATTTCAGAATCCAAATTATAGAACATTAAAATAGCTCAGTTAATCCCATTTTGAGATTTAGTAGTAAGGGAACACCCCTTATATGCACTTTCACAGACTTCTTGTTCATGAAAGGTTTCATCAACGGACGGAAATTTTTAGGAGACTTGCTTTTTATGAGGTATGATATGAGACATGGAACACATTTTTGTGAAAAATAGAAAATCTTTTTTTTTTTCAAGAAAACAATAGGTCCGCTCGAAAGGAAAAATGAAAAATTGGTTAATAATCCAACCGCATAAGCGTCTCAATCATCGCATTCCGTATCGTTATCTTTTCCCGTAAATAGCAGTTCGTTCCCCGCGTCAGGTGAGGAACGATCTAAATGTAAGTAACCCCCAGTTGCCGGGTGCCGGGTGCCGGGTGGCGATATCCGATCCAATTTGTAACACGAGTCGTGTCGTGTAGGTCACCACCGCGGCGGGGGGCAAAATAGTTGACACGACATACTAACACTCGACCGATTAGTGAGGGGTCAATGTTTTTTCCGAGTATATTTTTATTAAGTAGGCGATTAAAACGCAATTACAGGCCATAAGCAAGTAAAGTTAATAGATTTGTTGATTTTGATAAAACATGTAAATCACCGAAAATGTTTGATAAAACAACCAGATTACCAACAGGTACATTGTTACAGTCTAAATAAATAAAGCTTGATTAGAATGGTATAGGCAGAGCTTTTGTGTGAGAGCCGAACGGAGCGTTACTCGTACGCATCTCTGTCGCTCCAATATCTTACACATCGCTTCTCCCTGCTGTCACACTGTTGTCAAGCTAAATATTTCGACTGTTGAATTACTATACAAGCAAGTAAAATTTGTTTGTAGTTGTATTCTCGAAAACGGCCGTATCAATTTCGATGTTACGAAATAGTTCACGAGAGCTGAAAACCCAACAAACTTAGCTAGATCTCATTTACGTAGAGATAATCTTTTTACATATTTTCGAAAAAAATTGTGTCGGCATGATGTCAACATAAGAAACAACAATCAACTGGCTTCTTAAGTTAGCCGTGTTCACATGATAAGTAAATTTCATTAATGTCAATGTATACGCTTCTATAATAAGGTACCCACTGACATCGAAAGTTTACCGTTAGATAAATTCAAAACAGTTATCAAGCAAAAATTGTACAAGAATTGTTATTATAAAATGTCAAATTACTTAGAAGAGAAAAATCCACGGGATCAGACTACTACGGTTCTAAAAGGCTAATTCAAAATTCAAATTGGCAGTTAAATTTTTTTCACCATGGCAGTAAAGCGACGCAGTTTAGTATCATATGATCTGTGGTTTATTTAGCTGATGCTACTCGTATTGAGATATTTTAATATCCAACAATGAATAAATGATTTAGAGTTTGAGTTACGTGTTTTCAAGCTGAACCTGATACAAGAGGAGTTACACTTTATTTATATAATAAAACACCATTTTCACACTAGTTAACGAACAAACTTCAACTAAACTAAAGGACGGATAAAACACAGGCTTTACATATTGCTTAGAACCAATCAACTGGCTACTGTACGAGCACCACCGGCGACACATTAGAGAAAATATTTAAATATTCAGGGATTGAAGAGCTTTCCGACTTTGAGGAAGGTGAGGTGACCTAGCTAGGCTGTCCTGTCAACCTCCCGACGAACTATATTAACCTACAATACTCACACGTGCTGTGCTCGTCTTGGAGTACGAGTATGTGTGTGTTGTCACAGTTATCTTTTCTTTATCAGTTGAATTTAATTTGCCCGAAAAAGTGGGCGAAGACGGGAACTTTATTTATTGACAGATTATAAATCACAGAATGAAAATGTTCAATTAATTGCCCATATAAAGGGCTACACACTTAAAATAATACCTGAAATTGGGTGCCTCTCCAAAATTCAGTAAGTAACTTGAGGGCAAAGGTTTCTGGAATTTCACAAGAAACTTTCTTTATAGTATTCAGTATTGTGACGCTAGAATGTGGATAGTATGATTTCATTTTTAGGGTTCCGATACCAAAATGGTAAAAAAAAGGAACCCTTATGGTGCCGCTCTGTCTGTCTGTCTGTCTGTCTGTCACACCTCTATATCTCAGCAACCACTTACGCTATCGAGCTGAAATTTGGAATAGTTTTAGAATATAGTTGCCCAACTTAATTTCACATGAAATTTTTTTGAAAAAAGTATGATTATTAATGTAAAGGGGGCCAAAATAGGGGGGGCCAAATTTCAAATTGTCGCTACTAGGTCGAGTGGGGTATCATATGAAAGGGCTTTACTTGTACATTTTAAAATATATTTTTGTATTTTTTTAAGTTTCTTAGTTTTCAAGTTATGATGAAAAATGTCAAAAAAAATACCATTCCCCCCCCCTTATCTCCGAAGTTTGAGTAAGGGAAAATCTGAATTAATTACAGTTGACAGAGGTTTATGTAAACTTTACAGCAAAAATAAAACGATCTTTCTAAGTTGCACAGTTTTTCAGAAATCTGCAAAAAACCTTTACAAACAAATTTAGTTTTGCGGTCCTGAAAATGGACTTTATTGCTTCCAAAAATACTATAGGTATATCGGAACCCTCGGCGCGCGAGTCCGACTCGCACTTGACCGGTTTTTTTATTATGGATTCATTAAAATGTTTATAGTTATTCGGATCAAACTTACATTCCAGTTTTGTATTTATTTATTAATATCAAGGTGAAGGATATTCAATAAACTGCAAAAAAATAGATTCTAAAAACGTAGCTCAATTGTTTTGTACCAAATGATGTTACAAACATCTCTTTTTAGAAAGAGATTGTTTTTCACACATCGTGTTTAGGGTTTCGTAGCCAAATGGCAAAAAACGGAACCCTTATAGATTCGTCATGTCTGTCTGTCTGTCCGTCCGTATGTCACAGCCACTTTATTCCGAAACCATAAGAGCTATAATGTTGAAACTTGGTGAGTAGATGTATTCTGTAAACCGCATTAAGATTTTCACACAAAAATTAAAAAAAATATTTAGGGTTCCCCATACTTAGAACTGAAACTCAAAAATTTTTTTTTCATCAAACTCATATGTGTGGGGTATATATGGATAGGTCTTCAAAAATGATATTCAGGTTCCTAATATAATTTTTTTTTTCAAACTGAATAGTTTGCGCGAGAGATACTTCCAAAGTGGCAAAATGTGTAACTTCTAAAATAAGAAACTCCCCCTGTAACTTCTAAAATAAGAGAAAAATAAAACTAAAAAAAATATATGATGTACGTTACCATGCAAACTTCCACCGAAAATTGGTTTGAATGAGATCTAGTAAGTAGTTTTTTTTAATACATCATAAATCGTAAGCCGCAATTTACCTTTCATTCAATCAACTCAAATATAATTTAATTTTAGTTACTTACATCACATAATAAAGTTTTTTAGCAATAAAAATACCATTACTTTTACTTATATACGCACAGGTTTGTACGGAACCCTCAGTGCGCGAGTCCGACTCGCACTTGGCCGGTTTTTTTTCACTACTATACAGCGTGATTTTTCATTCACCAGAAAAAAAATAAGGATGATTCTGCCCATGAAACTGAACAACTTTTCCCAAGAAACATAGGTCGAAATGCGAAAAAACAAATTTGTCAGAAATTGATTTTCTTATTTCGACCTATGTTCATCGGGAAAAGTTGTTCAGTTTCATGAGCAGAATCATCCCTAAATATTTTTTTTTCTGGTGAATAAAAAATCACGCTGTATACAGGTGGTGGTGTAGTGGTGTAGTGTTCGTACGATGTGTGTATGTATATGTGTGAAACAAAGGAGCGGACACAAAGAGCGCAGCATCCGAGCGCTTAGAGTGCGGTCCATATCTCTACTCGTAACGAGATGACGGGAACGTTTATTCTGCCTGTTTCCATGTCTCAGCAATTGTATGCAAATTTCCAACATAATAGTAAAAGCATTTTAACGAATCATATATGACAAATGTGACTATAATAGCTTTGTAGGTATCTTACAAAGCCTTCATTGGTTCCTATGACGTTTGTGAATTAAGTTTTTTTAAGTGTCGTTAGGTGGCACGTTCATCATCTGTGGGTAATTTCTTTTTTATAGCTTTGGATTGTTTTTAAAAAAAAAGTATATTACAGCCATTTGACAGTAGCTATCAAACTGATTAATAATTTTCATATTGGTTGACCCAAGGATGTTTGAGTAGCAGCACTTTCTGCTAAGGATGGAGCCGCGCATCCATTTTTTGCGAGGGACCTCCATACTAAAACGTATGAATTTTCATCGAATCTTAAAAACTAGTAATTTTTATCTTTCACTCTAAGAAATATGTGACTTGGGACTAATACATGTTAATACCACAGTTTTTCTGGTATAAATACTTACCATTCAGGAAAAAAAGGTGTTAAAAATGGCTATTACGGATCATTTACGCTTCCGTTCTTAGTATTATTGATCAATTCACAAATAAATAAAGATATATTTACACAATCGCAAGCAAAGTTATGCTAAAGCATTGATTTTTTTAAGAAATCTTGATTTTCGTAAAACTTAACCGGGATTTTTGGCCGACTAGTCATAGTCGACTAGAAGACGTTTTACACTTCAGTACCTCGTACAGACTATGTTCATGATGGACTCTACTTTAAAATAAAAATAATAAAATAAATAAATCGTTTATTTCACATCAAAAACAGTTTAAAGTTTACAGACAAGTTCCGCCAAACTATAAAATAGTTTGTAGGCAGACAAGGCTCCCCTTATTTTAACAAAACTGTTTATACATGTTTAACTGCACGCTTATATTAGCTACAAAATAACTATAATTATAAGTCACTAAGTAATACAGACAGATTCAAGTTTATCCTCTAACATTTTTTAAAACATGCTTTTTAAATTTATTTTTGAAAATATATTTTGTGGTGCTTTTTCTAATCTCCAGCGGTATATTGTTATAGATTTTGGGAACTAGATACAATCTGGTTCCTTCACCATAATAGTTAACAGTACTAGGAACAATTAGTGCCTCATTATTCATCTTACTAGCTAGACGTGAACACGTTACAGGGTTTATATAATCAGTACATCCAAATTCCTCCAACGCTATCTGAAACGATACCCTCTCATGGACTGGCAATATTTTACATTTCAAAAACAGTGCATTATAATCTTACTCTATGGGGTGACCGTTTTGTTTCAGTTCTTCCATTTTCCTAACGATGATTATCAGTGCCATCTAGTTTGACTTTTAAAAGGTGCTGGAGAACACCCTGTTCTCTTAAACTTAAGGAGCGCATGCCTTGACCTTTCCTTTTCGACAGAGCGCTCTAAAGTTTACTGTACATTATGACCGCGATATCTGTTCACGTGGTCAAAAATGGAATACATTTTTTATAGTGAATTGGCGAAGAGGTTATATAAAATCTTCACCACTAGCGACGCCGTCAAGCGTTTAGCGTTTTCCTAGCTAGGCGCTCTTCCTCCAATGAAATTACCTATTCACACTGCAATTATAAATCTGTTTCGTTAATCTCCTTTCACTCACCCTGTTTGCATGACCAAGCCAGCTTTTGGTTAAAAAATAAAAACTTATTCGTTTTTAAAAAAATACTTACGAATATAAGAGTAAACAGTGAACAAACAATAAAAAAACGTAAGCTATTCACTGCGTCAGAAACAACTTAAACAGCCATTTTCCCCGTAGCGTACTTCCTATCACGATTCCAAAATGGCGTCTGCAGGCTCCTGACCAACCGAGATTGATTGTCGGTGGCTCGGTGCGATTGTTCTTGCCGCCCGTGGTCCGGCGCCGGCGGCCGGGCCTGGGGAGCCATTACGCTGACCGGAGACCCCACACCGGGCCGGGGCGGAGCCCTGTTTTTGCACACTACTTCTCACGCGTTATATCAAATTGCTTACTTGTTTTTGTTCTCAACCTTGCTACGGGTGGGCGAAAAAGTCTAATAATATGTATGGAACAGCTTGGACAACATTGGCTTAAAAATTATGACCGTGGTAACTATAGAAAACATCGCTTTATTTCACAGTTAGAGGCAAGATTTGACACCCGTGTCTTTACCATGAGAACTGGAGACTTTTCGTAGCCGACTAGGCTAAGAGACCGCAGTAGAGTAGGCGTTTTTGGTACTGATACTCGTAGTTTAAAGATGCGAGTTCGAGGCCCGCTTAAAAGACAAATATAGAAAATGTTGTAATTGAAACACATTTATGTTTTGTTCTTAATTACTTTTGTAAGGTCACAGCACAGCGAGCGCTCAACCTCTATCTTGTGGGTGTGTGATCGTGGAGGTAGCGAGCGACGCGACGCGGTGCGAGTCAGATTAAGCCGTGAAACTATTGCTGCGTGCGACCACAATGGCGGCTCAGGCAGTTATCAAACAAACTGAACAAACCTCCCCGGCTTGATAAGTTTCGGTGGTCGTTATTTAAACTTATTCAAAGAGATTTTTACGTAAAACATTTTTATGAAGTCAGTCCCAAGGCCTCTACTTATAAGACTATGGAACGGGATCCGAGAAGGTTTTTTTTTCACATGATAATCAGGGCGAAAACGAGATGTTTTAGTAGATAGGGGATGATTAGAGGATCACGAAAAACCATGTGAGACATTTCAAACCGGAGCCCGGTGTTCAGGAGGCTTTTTTTCAGATTTTCAATCTGGTCTGTTTTAGTTAAAGCCCTCGACTTTCTTGTCTGGAAGATGTTTTATAGTATCACCTTAAGCTACTCTACCACCGGCAATCGCTTGTTTGCCCTGAATATCACAAAAAAAATTACTATTTCAGATTTTCAGTTCAGAAAGTGTTTGCTCATATGGAGTAGCTTATAGTGATTCTAAAAACATTTTCCAGACAAGAAAGTCGTGGGCTTTAGCTAAAACAGACCGGCCTAAAAATCTAGAAAAGGCCTCCCAAACACCGGGCTCCGGTCTAGAAGTTCTCATATATCTTTCTTAATCCTCTCATTGTCCCCAATTTACTAAGACATCTCTTTTTCGACCTGAATATCACGTGAAAAACCAATGAAAATGTTTTCTCGGCTCCCGTACCATTATAAAATGACAAGGGATAATTTGAAATTCTTGATTTTTAAATATAAATATTGAAGGCTTATAAAGCCAAGATTGCTTTATGTAAAAACTTTCAATGGTGTATTTGGTAGCTGTACACAAATCTGGTATGTAAAATCTCATTTATAGGTACAATGTTTCAGTAAAACACTAGCGGTTTTGTTGGTTTCCTTCAAACGAAGTAACACATCAAAGAAATTCCGAGTTCAAATCTTCCTAGCTTTATTTTGATTCAGAGCATAATAAATGGGGCGACCCCTCCCCTCTCGTTTACGATGACGTATATTATACCTACCATCTAAATGTATTTTGTCAACTTTTGACTACTTTTGTCATATGGCTTTGTTTGATCTGACCTTTATGTAATCGGCTCTAGTAAGTGTCCCTTCTCCTTTCACAATTTCACAACAAAATTCTCAATTGCAATAAATTTGCACCACGCTTGTAAGCGTTACCCTTAGTTTACAAAGTAGAAAATCGCAAAATTTCACAACAACAGGCAGGATTCGAACCTGCGTCTTCTCCGTCAGTACCGGAGACGCTTTACCAACTAGGCTACTGTGGTCCTGCCTGATGTTGTGAAATCTGCGATCTCTATACGCATTCCAACGTTGCGTTAGTGCTGCCACCTAGTAAGCATTAGCTGTACTAATGTTGGTGCTGCCACCTAGTAAGCATGAACTGTACCCCTTACCCTTACACAGTTACCCTTAGTTGCCTCTTACAACACCCACGGGTAGAGATGGGCTGGTTTGCCGGTACTATACGATTCTTTGCCGGTACCACATGGGGAATTTTTAGGGTTCCGTACCTCAAAAGAAAAAAACGGAACCCTTATAGGATCACTTTGTTGTCCGTCTGTCTGTCTGACTGTCAAGACCCTTTATCTCAGGAACGGGTATAGGTATCAGGTTGAAATTGATAATGTATATTAGGATCCATGAACCACACAAGACCTGAAAATTTCAATTTTTTACAACGACGCAATCAAAAGATATGGCATTTTATGTCCTCATCTCCATACATTTATGTAAAAAAGCAAAACCTACAGGGTACTTTCCGTTGACCTAAAATTATGAAATTCGGCAAGAAGCTAGGTCTCACAGTACAAATAATTAGAAAAGTCTGAAATCATTAAATATTACAACTTTTCTCACAACTAATGGTAACCAATTGTGGTGAGCTCCCGTTTCAAGAACATTCATATAAGAGAGGGGTCAAGTTGGATGGTCGCTGAGGCGATTTTTGTTTTAGTTCTATTTTAAAAACGGGAACACATGCACACTTGAAAATTGGTATGTTTGTAGTGCATAAGCTATAAAATAACAACAAATAATAAAATTTTGTCAAGCGCGTGTCGGACTAAAAAAATCTAGCACATTAACTTACTGAAATTTCAACTAATACAATTATGATTATGTGGTGGTACGGAACCCTCTTTGCGCGAGTCCGACTCGCACTTGGCCAGTTTTTTTTTTCATATCCGATCCCAATGCTCAGATCACGTTTTATTATTTCTTTGGCAGATAAATTCTTAGTAAATTAAAAAGATAGGTGTAAAACTGGAAATTTAAGCAAAGAGAAATCTTATATTTAAATGACAACACGAGGGAAGCGTGGAAATGGATGGTGATTGCTTAGCGGGAAGCCGTGAGTGGAGCAGCGAGCAGTCTGAGTAGTCATCCTCGAGCGAGCAGCCTGAGCAGCCATCCTCGAGCGAGCGTCTCCGGGGGCCGCCATTAACACCCAACACCAATCCACCATTTAGACGACACTTTCGATTGCCTTTCCACTTCTCCCTTTTCCGCTCCAACGTGAACACTTAAGAGTCTCTGAGGCCCATCTGTATTTTTCCAGTTAATGGATGGACACCTTTTAAAAGTTTTCTTTGGAGCTCAATTATAAAAATCCTGAGCTAAAAAATAAACTTATACATTTACTAGCTGGTGCCCGCGGCTTCGTCTGCGCAGGTTTATAAATTGTAGCCTATGTGTTATTCTGATGTATAACTATATTAATGTAAAGTTTCATTAAAATCCGTTCAGTAGTTTTTACGTGAAAGAGTAACAAACATCCATCCATCCATACTTAAAAACTTTCGCGTTTATAATATTATAATATTAGTAGGATATTTTGATTTTTCGGTATTTATTCGATACGCACCATGTACACAAATATCGTTTTCACATGATCGTGACTTGCCAGAGGCGTTCGCTATGAAATATATTGATGGAATACCTACATCATCCATGCCAAAACTTACTCACAGATGTGTGAGAGTTGGGGGAAACTACTCTGTGGTTTAGAAATGGTACAGCTGACCTTTTGGCTTAGAGAGTAAAACTATTTAAAACGAAATAACTGAACTGTAAATGGGAGTTGAGAAATAATTGTTACTGGAGGAGTTTCAAATTGATGAGCTGTTCGACCTAGTTAAGACCAATGAACAAACAAACAAATTACATTATTTTTATTACAAAATCATTGTTTTTACATAATTATTAATTCAGGACGTTCTGAATAAAGGCCAGGTTAAAAGTACCCTAAACCGACGAGCATGTATGAAAGGATTGATGAAAGTACAGGAAGCAATCACTGTGCTTCGGGAGCAAAACTAATGAAAATTCACGCTGTAGTAGGTATTAGGAATTTCTTGATTTCAAAAATGAAAAACCATTGTTTCGGAGCTCTAAAATAGTTAAGTTTAATTTGAGTAAATAAGAGAAAAGAGTGGAACAAACACAATGGTGATGACAACAATGCCCGTGTGTCAATAGTTTCAGATATCACTGCGTCTACTTTATAAACCCTACTTCCGCCGCTTGTACAAACAAGTCGAGTATACTCAGAGCAGAGCAACCGCCGCGCCCGCGCCGCCGGCCCATACGGCGTTATCCATTTCACACTACTCGTAAAACTTAATAGTCATTCTCAGAGACTCTACTCCTTTGTGTTGATATGTTTAAACTGGAATAATTATGTGTGTATTGCAATATTGTTAATTTATTCATAGACAATCTTAGCTGCCGACTCCAGGCTCATTCACACGTTGTAGATTGCTTCCATAAATTAGCTATCTGCCGCTTGTACACGGTAAATCTGTCACAGACTTCATCATTACCTACGTATGTGTAAGATAGCTCTGTATTAAAGCAATATTTATATAATTTCTATAAGAACTTAAGCTATATTGGAAAACAAAAATATAATTAAATTTTTACCGCTTAGGAAAAGTTTCCTTCACCAAAACTTGTTTGTAAAGCGCGTCGATCGAAATCACTTCCACACTTTGTAACAAGTTCGCACCGGACGCGTTTAGTTAATTAGTTCCGCGGAGTTCCGTCGCGCGTGTCGCGGCGAGTCGCGCGGGGTGACGTCACGGACGCGCGCGGCACACGGTCGCGCGGTCGCCCGCTACCAACACACTGGCTCCGAGCTGCGAGCCACGCCTCCCCGCGACGATTGATGAACGCACATCCAACTGGCACGGACATTTCCCCTCCATTGCTCGTCCCTGCCCACCCGTAAATAGCCACATTCCTCCATAACGCGCAATGTACGCCGCTTGTACTCCGCCCGCCCGCATACGCCCGCCCGCCCTGACACGTACCAAACTCCGATTCCCGTAGCTAAGCCGAAGCTTTCCTAGATTGTGTGGCCTTACTGAACATTAATTACACCCAACTTAGCCTGATTAAACCTTAAGGAATTATCCGGATTGACAAAATTAACTTTAAACTCTGATTTATGAGCGCCGCGCGCCGCCCGACCGTACGAGCTATACCCACTCGTGTTAGCATAACTTCCTTCAAAGAAAACTTTCTTACAATATTATTTGTCACTTCCAAATTGATGAAGTACTGTAATAATGTTATATTGTGATATTTGAGTTTATGTGACCTCTGTAATCTCTACATTGTCAGTGTCAACTTTGTTTAGAGTTATTCTTGAGAGTGCTAAAATACGTTCTCCACGCAGAAAAAGTACACAGTGAGTAACATCTATAGCTCATTGTATTTTTACCCGACTGCCCCAAAACAGGAGGGTTATGTTTTTCGAGTGTATGTATGTCGATTTCTTTGTCGCGCTCTGCAAACGGCTTGATATCTATCAAGCCGTTTGCACATGTGAGGTGTTGTTCGATTTGTATTCATTGTAGGTTTGTTGTTTGTATTCAGAGTATATATAAAAAAAAGTTATTAAAAAAGCTAAAAAGTACTTACTTACTAATTTTTTTTTTTAACAAAAAACAAAATACTTGACTGCATAGAAAAATATTAACCGAAAAGAGAAAAAACCACCCAACAGCACTTCAGTAGAGCGGTTCTCTAGTTTTGGGCGTTGGTAGCGTAGCGCTGGTTCAGCTTAAACTGGTTTTGTTTGTAAGTGCTTGCTGCCGTGTGTACGTCCCTACGCTTTCTTTTTTATGCATTAAAGGCTTATTCGAGTAACAAAATAGTTTTCCGAATTTCCAAAATCGAGGAATCTAAAGCTATTGTACTTAGCCTCCAGAATAAAGTATGATATACTTTGTGTTGTTATTACTTGATGGAACTCCAATGTATTTATGTAATTAAACACCATTTTCACACTAGTTCCACTATTTATTTAGTAAAATTTATACAGAGTGCGACCGGTTTCGAGAATAAACCCTTGAAAGGATTAGGCAAAGTCAAAACCCGTGTATAAGCTTAATGATATTGGCAGACAGAGGCAGGTTGTAGGCAAACTACGCACTTAATTGGCATCGCGTAATAAGGAAGACCGAGAGAAACACAACCGTCCCTCATTCGTTTATACCACCCTCCTGTAGGTATACGACTGTCATGTCGGCAGTCCGCGCAGAATGGGACATTACTCTTGTCCATAGCCTACTTAGCAAAGAAATAATATGAGACCAAGGAAATAGAGAACAGTTTGTTCCGAGATTAATAAGAAGTAAATAAAATAATGTGTTGCGGTCGCGGTTGCTCGCTCTAATATGTTTTGGCAGTGTACGTGACAGCCGCGTCCGTATTCAGGCCAAAAGATATTTCAGTTCCATTGGAACTCCAGAAAATACAAATTTTAGGTCAATATCGATCCGCATAATATATGTATTATTCGAGTTGAAAACCATTAACAGCAACGAATATAATATTATCGGTGTGTTAGTTCTTCCGGCATAAATAGGTTTGGAAACTTTCTGAATGTGTCATTAGAATTTTTTTTAAATACATTTTGTTTATTTTAAACTGAAAAGTTTTCATTTCACAGTAAAAAGAATTAAAAATTGGCCAAGTGCGTTTTGGCCACGCGCAGTGTAGGGTTCTGGAATCGTTATTGTTGGGCAGGTTTTAATTTTTCATAACCTTTTTCTCTCGACGAACAGTGAGGTTCAGCGTCCGTTTAGAGGTTATTTTCCGTTTTTTTCGACTATTACTCCTTATCCTGTCAGGCCATCTTAGATGTGATAGTTGTCGTTTTAAATTCATCATATATAAAGTCCTAATGAAAAAAAATTTGTATGTATGAACAATTTTCCCCAGGGAACATAGGTCGAAATATGAATATAAATTTTTGGCCTTGCATAGAAACTGCATCAACTGATAATGGATTTTTATTTGAGGTCAAATTTGGTTTTTCGTATTTTGACCTTTGTTCCTTTGGGAAAGTTGTGTCCCACTTATTATATTTTTCCTAAAATATATTTTTTTTAATACGTAAGTCTAAGACAGTGTTTTGTAAGTGTTTTCCGTTAAATTCGTAGCCTGGCTAAAACGGTCTTCACGATACAGGCTTGCCTAGTGGGGGGTCCACTTATAAATCTATTTTTGTAATGTTATTAACTTTCAAAATGAAGATGTTTGTATTTTAGAGGTAACCTATTTTTTTTTCCTTTTTATTTTACCATTTTGTCTTTGTAAATCAAATTACAGCCTTCTTATACTAAGGGTCTATGAGCTTAGACGCGGAAAGATAGGCAGAAGATAGAACGACAGACGAACATCTCAGAGTATTTGGCCTCGTGAACAGATAAGTCTCTAATTATATGGTTTTAATATTACAGAACATTAATAGGTCTATATCTATGAAGTTGCCGCAATTTTCTTACAGATTAATGAGATTATAATTCATATAATTCTAAAGCAATTTTTTTCATTTGTCTTATTTTTTAAATTTGACTCCAAGATTATCAACTTACGCATTAAATAAAGTTTTTATTTTAAGTTTGATATACAAAATTAAACGTTAGAAAATTGTTCGTCTTAAATTTCGTTCGATTTCATCATTAGATAAGTTATATTTTTTACAGATAATATTTTTCGAAAATTAAATTTAAGCTTCTGTAAGCTTAATGTCTTCCCAATCATGCATAAAAAATATTAAAAATTTGGATTTTTTATTCCTAAAAATATGCAGAAATATAAGTACTGAAAATTGAGTTTACCTAAAACTCGCCATACAAAACGGCAAATTCATAGTTAAAGACCCAAAACTTGCCCATTTTCAAAGATTTTCTGGAAAAGTACTTCCCAAAATTATGGATTTTCAGACTTTCAATTAGCACATATTATTATAACGGAGCATTACTTGAGATCGTACGTAGATCCGTTCTACGCAATTAACTTTTTGTTGCTTTCGTTAATGTAAGGGCAATATTTAAGTAGAAAGAAAAATTAAATAAATTTCCCGGAAATTTTTCAATATCATTAAATACTTAAAGTAGTGTTTTCATGGGATTTTTGTGTGAACTTAAACTTAGAGCTTCCCGTCCAAAGCCTGAAAGGGCCAAAACAAACAAAATGGCGCGAACCAAGGGCGCGAATATTGATAATAGCTACTACCGCGAATGTGCCACAAGTAAACAAAAGGCCATGATTCTCTAATACTCAACACAATAATATTTATCTGACATCACTAATAGGTACATTATTTGAACTAGCGAACCGATTCATTGATAACAATCAGCCATAAACTTTTTCTTTTTTAACACGTGAATGTTTTTTATTTATTAAACCAAATAAAGCTTAGGTTTCTTTGGACCTTAATCAGAAATGAGGAAGATTAAATGACTAGCTAGCCAATAAGTTTCCACAGTTTACATGATCTGTGAAAACAAACAAAAAGCTTCAAGTTACTTTAAAATAACTGTATCACTCAAAACGTAAAAATCATCGCTACGTTACGTTTAAACTTCTTAGGTTGGTAATTGTAACATTACAAATTGAGTTTATATTCTTAGTCATGGTAAGTTTTTTACACCACATTAGCTTTTTTATTTTTTTGCACGTCACTTTTTATAAAGCGACGTTGGCACTCTATTCGCGAATCTAATCGTAAATAAAAAACTTAGATTTTGATGATGAGCTCAAATACGAGTACATTTAATTGTTTTCGTCTTATTTCGAAAGTATTGTGCATCGTATATGATAAAAAAAATTGGGTCGTGAAAGTTTTTATCACCAAGTAAATATTTGTTCAAACACCATGGCACTTTTCCAATTTCTTCTGCAAATTGAATTCTGCAACGAATTGTACAATTTATCTTCGAGCGGTCAAATATTTTATTATGAGTTTGGTTAAGTATAGAACTGGAGCTCATGACGTGCTTGTCGCACTTAATCGGACGGGTGTTTTATTTGTGAGGAGCCGTTGAACTTACCAGCGAAGTACAGTGTTCGTTAAGGTAAACATATACTGGCTCGCATCGTACATATATCTATCAGAGAATTCGTATTGAAGGAGTTAATTTGTGTTAGTGCACATACTAAATGCAATGCGTACCTACCGATTATCACTTTTGAATGAGTATAAACTAAAAAGTGGTGGACGAAGAAAAATGTCATGAAAGTACTTTTATTGGCAGAAAAGGAGGAAGGCATCCACGCAAAAAAACAAAAAAGTTCGACACAGAATAAACCATTATCCAACACTTAAAAACATCTAATGACTCGATTGTTTTATTACATGATACTGCCAAAAAAAAACAAGTTTTTATAAAACATACCTCTGAGATAAATTACTCACAAGTCGATAGTCATTTCTTACAAATTTTTATTGTTATTTAGTGTATATCTAGTCATCCGTTCGACGCAAGCCCGTGAAGAGTGGGAGCGTACCTTTATGCGTGTTTATGATGAGCGACCGCCGGGCTGCCGGCTGTGTTTATAATAAAGCTAAGATTAATGTGGGGTAAGCTCACATCTGACACTCGTACTCACTCACACTCACGCGCCGCCACATATCCTCGTTACGTTTTTTATGTCCAATCTTTATCCTTTTATTTGTGCGCCAACCACACGCATTTTATTGCGCCTCTTTCCGATCCCTGCCACATAAAAATTCTGGACATTATTTTTGTACATTAGCTCCAACTTCATTGTAACTTCGGAGGCGGATTTTTCTGGTAGGGCATGAATTTTCGCAGCTATTTTGTCATGTTCACGCATAACTGGTGAAAACAGCCTGGTAGTCGCCGCTCTTGTCGTTACAATTTATAAATTGTGTTTATCTTTTTTCCAGTTAGTGGTCTTTTTTGTCCCATAACATGTTTAAGAGTTGTAAGTAAACAATTTTGTGTTCGCTCGCAGCTGTTCCCTGAAGTTGTGTGAAGTTATCCACGCAGAGACACCCGGACGTCCCGACCGACCAAACTCGTACTAATGGCTACAACATAACACAAACTTTCAGACTAAACAAATAAACGAAATGTTACCGTATAAAGCGAATAGCAACAGGGCTTAGCTTACTCAAACGTTCCCTATACATCGGAGCTTGCACGTTCCCGCTCGCACGTGACCGAGCAATACGTTTTTTAATCCTACACTCTCGAGCGTCATTCTGAGCATAAAATATTTTCATAAATGTTTTTCCCACTGAATGTTCACAAGAGAGTGATTTCATAAGGCGAGGGCACACGAGCAAGCACGCTTTAATACACTCCTTACTTCGCCTTCCAAATAGGTAAGGAAATTCAAATTCAAATACGAGTATCGCTTAAGTGTGTCATATTAGCGTATCAAATTTAGTAGTTACAGAAAGGTAAAAAGGAAATAGGAAAATAAAAATAAATAAATACTAAAACGAGCAGTTACTTATCATAAAATATACCTAGGTCAAGCATTTTCTTTATTCGACGCGTAAGATTGGGCGTAGTAGTGCGTACTCGCCACCCGCCACGTCTTACGTCGACACACAGCTCCAACTGTGAAAACAGTACCTAGCTCGGCGCGTCTCTTAAATCATGCAAACCTGTCGCGACAACTGCGCGCTGCTGGATCATGCTCGAAGCCACCTCGCACTAAGCATGTTTCTTAATAAAATTACACCTTCATACCTATTCGAAAATTACGAGCGAGTTTATAGCAGAAAAGCTCCGCTCCATCAAAGAGAATACATAAAGTGGCGCGCGGCGGGCGTGTCTAGATTTCCATTACGTTATACCTGGATACGGGCAGGTTGTTCCAAGAAATAAACCGTATGAACCAACGGCATCGTCGTGACTCCGACACATACATCACTGATTATCAGAATGTAGCCTCGTTTCATAAACCATGACCACACACATTAACAGAAATGAAAATTGAACAAATTGTTACAGAAGAGTGAATGAGAATTTTAATAAATGTAATGTTACGAGCTAGTGGCCCGGGATTAGACTGAAACACCAAAGTAGGTTTCTCAATTTATTAAGACTTAAAAGCAACCCGAGGTTTTTAATTTACTCCTTACAGAGTCTTCCCTCCGAGCCCTCTTCCCTCCGGGACCTCTTCCTCGGAGTCTTCACCCTAGCTCTCTTTTCTCCGAGCCGTCCTCCCACCGCACCAGAGCCTCTTCTACGGAGTCTTCACTCCGAGCACTCTTCCCTCCAGGACCTCTTCTACGGAGCCTTCCCTCTAAACCCTCTTGGATTACCTCTGAGAAATCCTCTTCCTTGGGTCTTCTTTTTTTTCTTTTTATCGTTGATGGGCTTACTCTTGACCTCGCTCTAGCCCTGGGGGCAGAGATGAGGTCGACGATGGAACAAGCTTGCCCAAAAGAAGCCTATTCAAACACAATAAAAAAAAATATATATTTAACGTTCTACATTTAGCCATAACAGTCAAGTTATAATATAATATAAATTTAGAGCTATCTTAGGGCTATGCAAAAAACAGTAGGTGAGGCTTGTACTTAAAAAAGGTAGACCTGTGCTATAAGCACTAGCCAGCGAACATGAGGTGTACAGAGCTAAGACAGTGTTTATGAATCTACGGATGTTAATGTACATAATATTAGAACATTAAATTAGAACAATAATAAAAAGCAATTGAAGTAAAACTATCTGCAAATTTAGTACACACAAATTCAAAGTAGGATAAGAAAAGGTTAAAATAAATAAGAAAGAATCTGACTTTACTAAGTTTCAGTTTAAGTTAGGATAAGTATGACGAGGTATATTTATGTAAGGGGTTTTAGTAGGTTTTCAGAGGATTCGTAATTTAGTGTCTTGAGCCACTCAGAAACAGCGATTTTACATTGGTGTTTGCACATAGGAAGTAATGATAACATTTTGTGTACGGAATTATAAAGAAATGGGCCAAGAAATGGGTAAAACCTCTGCTTAAATGTGGTGTTACAGCGGGAACTCGGAATCACAAGATGGTTTCGTTTAGGTGGATAAGTCAAGGGGTCATAAGAAGATTGGGTATGTTGTTTTAATATGGTACAAAGGATAAAATGTTGTCGAACAGTAAGGAGATCACAGGATTGGTAAAGTTCGGTAGTAGGGAAGAGAAGGGGTTTAAATGACATAACCTTCAGTACCGCTCTATGGGCACGTTCAAGTTGTAAAAGGTTAGTTTTGGCAATACCACCCCAGGATGTGATACAATAGGTAACAATGGACATACATAAGGCAAAGTAAACGGTTTTAAGGATGTGAAAGTCTGCTATATGTCGGAGATTTTTAAAGACAAAAATAGTTTTTCGGACCTTAGCGGAGAGGTATTTAATGTGGGGGACGAAGGAGAAATTTTTATCAATTATAATGCCTAGGTACCTGATAGATTCTATACTAGAAACTTTAGGACATTGTATATTGTAAATAAATAAAAGTAATAATAAGCAGTTTGCAACACCCATAATCTACAAAAAACACATACTGAAAAAATGTCTAAGTACACAGATCTCGCAATAGAATTAAAAACACAATAGAAAGTTAACAACGTAAAAACCACACTAATCATTATCTCTACTACTGGTATAATCCCAAAAACTCTAAAAAGAGGCCTTAAAATTCTTGACATTCATCCCTCTATAATTCCACTCCTTCAAAAAGCTGTCATTTTAAACACGTGCAGAATTGTAAGAAAATTCCTGTCTGTAGATTAAAGTTCTATGCGCTTAGCACTTGGCTTCGGCCCGTGTAAAAACTACCTCCTCGGAGAGACTAAAAATTATACAAAGAAAATAGATAGATAGATAAATGCTTTATTGCGCACATAACAAAAATATAACTAATTTTACAGGAAATAATAATAATAAAAAATAAAAATCTTTATTTACCAAAATCAGCGTGGATCTTAATTCTAGGGTAGATTTATAATCGTACATTTATAATAATAATATATTCACTCGCGACTTGAATAGATTCGTGTTATACAAACTCGGGAACACAGTTGCAAGCAGAGTATTCCACTCCTTAGCTGTGCGCATTATAAACGATGTTTCAAAGCGCTTAGTGCGAATATATGTAATATCAACCAAGTTTGGTTTAATATAAAAAAACCGGCCAAGTGCGAGTCGGACTCACGCCCCAAGGGTTTCGTACCTATCTACCATATGATATACTAAAAGCTTTTGCTCTTTGATTTTAAAAACTCCGCGACCATCCAACTTGACCCCTCTTTTATAGAACTGTTCTTAAACGGGAGCTCACCTTAATTGGTTCATATTAGTTGTGTAAAAATTTTAAATATTTAATGATTTTAGACTTTTCCCTTTATTTGTACTGTGAGACCTAGCTTCTTGCCAAATTCCATAATTTTAGGTCAACGGGAAGTACCCTGTAGGTTTTGCTTTTTTGCATAAATGTATGGAGATGAGGACATAAAACGCCATATCTTTTGATTGCGTCGGTGTAAAAAATTGAAATTTTCAGATCTTGTGTGGTTCATGGACCCTGATATATGGTATTAATTTCGTGAGATAAAGGGTCTTGACAGACAGACAGACAGACAGACGGACAACAAAGTGATCCTATAAGGGAAGGGATTGTTTATGGACCTTAATATTCGTTATCAATTTCAACCTGATACCTCTTCTCATTCGTGAGAAAAAGGGTCTTGACAGACGGACAACAAAGTGATGTAAGGGTTCCGTTTTTTTATTTTGAGGTACGAAACCCTAAAAATAAATAAATAAAAGATTTATTCAATTTAGTGCTTGTAGGTACACTAAACTAACACTAACTGTCAAACTACAGAGTAGTTTGTTGGCAGTACATGACTCCTTACTGTTACATGATGGTTACACATAATATGCTTGCCCTCAACCAAGCTTACTTTCTAAAACTAGGTACAAGTGGTACAAAAGGTTGATATCCTGCGGTGCATCTGGACTCCCGGTGGTAAAAGAGGGATGACGGGATAATATAATAATAATAATAAAGATTTATTTCAGGCATCATAGGCCCATAACAATAAATACCTTAACCTAATAATACATATTCAAAATAAACTTAAAAACTAATTAGTCGACTTGACGAATACGGGTGGTCGATATCGTCGAAATACGACTCCCAACGGCCAAAATGCAGCATTCAGGAACACGCTCTCTTGGAACTTGGGGACGCGGATGACGAAAGACCTAAAATTTGTAGGCCGTCTCGAATCCAGCTGTCTTACAAGCACTCGGTCGGCTGGCTCCTGGCTGTAGAGTGGCCACATTCTCCGCACATGCTCCTCGATGTCCTTTGTCGTAGTACTAGCGTCTAGACGGGACACGTAGAGCTGAGCGGACGGCAGCGAAGCCTTTAAAGATGTAGAGGCTGCGGTAGCGGCGCCACGCTGGTTACGGCTTTTCCGGTGCTTCTTCTCTACCAGTATGAAGCCATCCTTATCTGCAACCAGCTTTGGCGCGGTAGTAACGGTCGTCACTTGAGAGGCCTTCTCTTGAAGAGGCTTCTGTTTCCGATTGCGGCGAGAGCGAGGCTTCCGCGCAGCGGTGTCCTTCTGCGTCCGAGGATCAGCAGGGGGAGGGCACGGCGCGGAGGGCGGCTCGTTGCGGGGTGGCTTCGGAGGGGTAGCGCTGGTGGCGCTCGCCCAGCTGGCTGCGGGGTCGTCGACCCGCGGCCCGACGGTGTTAGTTGCATCGTTCGGTGGAGTGCTGAGCAGTGAGGTGTCGGATTGCACCGCGACGCAGCCGCCGCGTCGCATGTTTACGTTACACGCAGCCGGCGGGGACGCTGACGCAGCACTACGACCACGTAATGAGGTCAACTCGCTTCGCAACTCGTCACTTACTCGTTCAGAGGCTTCTAACTTTCCATTAATTTTGGAAATTTCCGCCTTCAGCAGCACGATGTCCTTCAGCAATGAGGTAACGTCGACGTGATCGAACGTCACCGGAGGCAGCTTGTTCAGGTCACGTGCCACGAAAGTCGGGATTTCGTCAGGATCTTCCTCCCTGAACACCCGTACGATGTCCTGTAGGCTCCTTTTGGCCCCTCCCTCCCGCTGGCGCGTCATGAGCTTGACGTGCTTGGGGTTGGCGGTGTCGAGGAGATACTGCTTGGCGGCGTAGATGTCAGTCTCCGTGTAGCTGGTGGAGCAGATCTGCTCCAGACTGTTGTAGTCTATCGACCCCAGCTTGTTTTGAACGAAAGCCAACAGCTCGTTCACCAAGATGGTCTCACAGCGCTTTATATTTTGCGCCATGATTTACGTAAAGTGCTGATAGCACAATGCCCAACGACAACGCAAACGTTGCTGTTTACGTCCGATCGCATCGGCGATCATGATATCGCCATCGGATAAGCTCATGGACCTCATGAGCACTCTCCGAAGTACAACCTGTAAAAAACCGACAGACATGCATGTTTGCGACGGTAGGCCAGACTGCGAAACTTGGTTTTCACCAGCATCGCATCACCAACGAGCTTCTTGGCTCTGCGATCTATCGAGTCAAGTGCGGCTAATCGATATTTGGCTGAGCTATAAAGGTGACGGCAATTCTCCGTGCAGGATCGGACTTGTGCTTTATATAAAAATTCTTCTTCCTCCTGTTCCTCTCTTTAGATCGCTTTCTACTGAAATACGGGACTCTTAGCTGAGTTGCCGAAATTCGAAACAGTTCTCTCGTATGTCTTATGTCGTCTCCGCGGAGACCTGTATTAATCTAAAATTTGGATACTACATTGCTTAAATTTCGAAATTTGCTGCTTATATTTTCTTTTTTTTTTTCTTTTTTATGTCTCACTGCACTTTTGGTGTCCCGCTTATGAACACTCTCTTTCACTTCCATGGGTTGGCTGGAAGAAATTTCTTGTAGAGATAAGCCCGCCTTTGTAAATGTGTATATTTCTATTTGTTAATTGTGCAATAAAGAATATATATAATATGTACAGTTTTTTAATGATGCTTGAAAACGAGTTAAATAAATCAAAGACAAAGCGTGCCTACTGCAAAATACAGCGGTATTTTCCTTTTTATAAATACAACGTTATTTTGAGAATCTCCTTCCCACAGGACGGTGTAACTCGCGTTAATTAAAGAAGTGGTTATAATAATACCGGTGACACCTGCGACCGATCGGCTCTCTAATTTACGTACGGCCGGAAGCGAGGCGACTTCAACAACCATTGCTTCCTGCAAGCGCTGGAGGAGCAACGGCGCGTGAAGACCAGGCGATGAATATCAGAATATCATCAGCTTGCGCTTCACTGTTTTGTTAAGTGTGGACGTGACGTGAGTTTATTTGTGGAGCATCCGGTGCGGTGCGGCCGTAGTTGTCACGCTCGTTAATGCGACGACAGCGACCGGCGACCGAGACCCGGCCACACTCTAACCCATCTCCGTGAGCATAAATTAAGTGTCAACTTTACATAAATATATAAACATTTCATATCGCCGCCGGTTTTGGGCCCACATATTACTAACATGCGGCTTGCTACTAAAATAACGCATTAACATATAAATTTTAATAAGTGGCGCTTATTTATCATCAGCAGCTGTAGCGAACATAACAGAGAGCATAAAGTGCGGGAATAGCTGTTTGTGCGAGTAGTTAGGCTGCTTTTATGCATCCATGTATGAGCTAACTCTCTAGAATGACTAGTTAGTTTTGTATACCGGATTGAAACGACAGCTGATACGTTGAAACCGTTACTATGTATACCTACCTGCTGGGGTATGTCGTGACGGTATGATTGAACCGGATACCGTTTCTCCACTGGTCCTGATAAATATCTACCTTATCGGATCATTACCAATATATAACAGTTATGCATGATAGATAGATTGATTGCGTGAGTAATTATTGCGCTGCTCTACCCGAAAGGGAAACAAGCTTGTTTTATATGTGTGTATGATAGTTATCTCACGTGTAAGGTCGAAATATCTTAATTTTAATAAAATTTTGTCAATTTCATTATCTACCTACCATATAAATTAAATTTTGTAAATGTTTTTTTTATAGACGTTTTTAAATAAATCAAAAATGTATATTATAAATCATATGTCAAAAATAAAACTGTATAATATGTTTGTAACAAATATTAGAAATTTGGTTCGATTTACTTGGATTTGGTTCATTTGTGATTTCTTTTAAGTCTTTTCATATTGTTTTAGTAGTTTGAAATATATTTCAATTATTCATTGAAATTTGAAAAATAATTAATTATTTTATTTGAGAATGTGAAATATTATATCATGGGCTAATAGAGGAGCATCAATCGTTTTTATTTCTTTCCCGAATCGTGCAGTAACTGAAACTGGAACAGGATAGTGGAGAAGCAGATTCACAGCGACAATGCAATAAACTAGTGGTTGCGTTTATGAGCGTGATCATGGCGTGATGGATGCGACGCCCCCACCAACTACATCAGGAGTCAGGGCGAGCGCTCCCGCTCCGTGAGTCACCGGACCGGACTGGACCGGACGCTAGGGCTCTGTCCGTCTCATTCCGGCGGCTGAGTACATGGAAACGGCTCAATGACGACAAATATTTCCGCACGCTCCAACGAACAACAAAATGCTTTGATATTTCACTCAAACTATTTACGAAGTGCGCAGAATTTGACCTTTTACTGTTACGATATTATTTATATTAAGAATGCCTAGCTTTGAGTGAGTTGAGGATTGATTACAGGTACTTGGTGTAAAGGGTCAAAGGAAATCGTAGACAACCTAATATCCAAGTAAAGTGTAGGACTAATCTTACGCTTGGTTATTTGGTTGGCTTGGCTCTACATTAAATGAAATAATAATAATAATAATTTATTCCCCAAAAAGTTACAATAACATTAGATTTACATTTAGCATCATTAAACTTAACACACAAAGTAACAAAAATGTGCAATACATTGACTCCCACACTAGGTCAAGCCTGTATCGTGGGCAGCCTAAAAAACAGGGTAGAAAAGACACAAAGATATTCAGAATTCTCCATCGATGAAAAACTTAAAACAGGAAAATAAACAGGGGTTGTTGACAAATACATAAGTAACATAATATTATTTGGAAATAATATTAAATTTCCTACTATTTAAAATTATCTAAAAACTAAATGATGATAAGGTGTTACAACTTAAATGTGTAAGTGATTGAAATAATGTGATTGTCAATATTTATGCTATTGATACGAAAATAAAATAAAAATAATTATTATAAGGTCTTCGTGTCGCATGGTACAGTAAAGAACACATCAAGATTGCGATTTTTTGCACAGTTTTTTACTATTGTACTAATGTACTTCTAACCTGCGGAGTGGAAGCCTGGTGATCCATAACACAGGTTCTTACCTAGCTTGGACACCAGTCTCCCAACACAGCTATGACTTGTATTCACAACACTGCTATGTCACTTATTGTGAGCTTGTGGGAGAAATAAACTTGATTTGACACATTAGAGTTTTATTTCTGTATTAGCTGCTAAGTAGTGGCCATGGTCGCACTGCGAGTGTCAATTTGATAACTTCTACCTCAATATCTTCAGAAGAAGTGTATCCATGACACTTTGTGGAATAAAAAAAACATGTCCATGCTGTGAAAAAACACTCTGTTGACACATACCGGGTTATTTCGGCCTATTATTTTGTATGTTAGAACACAAAACTAAACAACTTTTCTCGAAGAAATACGGGTAGACAAACAACATGTTCCTATGGGATGACCAACATATTTTTCGTTCGATATCTTAATAGGTTTGTTTAGTTTTATCTTTTGAGTAACATACAAATATTTGGCTAAGGGTCCACTTATAACCCTGTATTGATTTTAATGTAGACAATATTAATAAAACATGAACTGTAAATGTGAAATGTTCAGCTTGAAGGTACTTTATAGCTGCCAAGCGCCTATCAATGTTTGGAATATTCTCGGAGGAACATTTCCCACGTCTTGCTGTAATATAAGTTGTTGTCGGCACCTGCTGGCTGCGGGTGGCGCATGGCGGGAACATTCCACTGGAAGTAGCGTCGCTCGAGGCAAAGTTATTGTCAGTTCAGTTCGCGTTCATTCGCCGTCTACAGTCGTGCGAATGTGATGTTGCAGCCAATAAAGATGACGGATGTTCAGCCATGTTTATTGAAATATTCAGTCTCTAGCGCACCTGGGTACAGGACTTTAGACTTAATACTGACGCGTTTATTAGTTATTCAGTTTAAAATGAATTCAGAAATTCTGAATTCATCATCTAATGAAAGTTTAAGCCTTTTAGTTTTAATCCGATTTGTTAGGACATTCACAGACAGAGGAATGTCCTCAAAAACTAGAAAGGTCCTATTTGAAAGTTCAAGGATACAGGGTGAAAAACAGCGAGGGATATTATATATGAGAATAATACTTGTTAGAGTTGGCATGGTAGGCAAAGCGAAGCGATCGCCGCCTTCGCCTTCCAGTCCCCGAGGAGCAGTAAAACTGTTAAGCCTCCGTCCGAATTGAGCAGCTTGTTGAAAAATATCACATCAGGGATACCAGCCGTTTTGCCGCCATCGCACAACTTATTCACTTTCCTTAATTTCCCCCATGAGGAAATGTTTTGGTTCAATCTACCAGTAAGTATGTTCCAACAATTATATCTAAATTTTAATATTTTTACAATGAAACCATTGTAAAAGTGCTCATGGTTGAGGTGTTGTTATTCTTTCTTTCCGATCACGAAAGTTAAGCACCATCAGCCCTGGGCAGATCCTAACTGGATGGCTGACAGCTAGTTGTAGCTTGATTACAGACAAGTTACAGCCGTCAAAACTACATCAGTCAGGTATTCCACTAATTTCGCAAAGCATAATCTGGGAATCAGGCTGGTTTCATCTCAGGGTTGCTCGTCCTAGGTCATGTAGCCAACTCCGTTAAAAATATATAAACCGGTAAAAGCTATTATTTTCATCGTCACCTTCGTGGTAAATTTTATTCTTTGTTTTTTGAACTGTTTTTGTAAAAAAAAACATAAAGCTCTTAATGAGACGAACGATATTCATAAGTAAATCAATCAAAGCCTACCAAAGGCTGGAGCTGGAACCATTGATTTGATTTAAGTATGTATTTTAAAAGTGTAGAATCGTGATCGTCCGTTCTATCATAGGTGGAATAATAGTTGTGTTTATATTACAGCTTGTAGTTTAACTCTATCAGACTTTTTGTAAGCGGGATGTTCACTAAACAGCAACGCGACGTGAATCTGGTTCGGGGCTTTGCGTGAGTGACGGCTGAATGTTGTATAATGTAAAGTAAATCCCACAAGCCGCGGATTTGTTCGCAGCGAAACACATTTCAAGTCCTCAGTGGAGCCCGGCCTTCGCCGCGGTCTGGAGGAGAGCCGGTAAAGCTCCCTCCACCTTGTAACCAGCAGGGAAATTTTTCAAATCTATGAAACGCAAGTTTATTCTTAGCTGTTTAACATAGACTGTGTTATTGGTTTTGTTCGACAATATTTACCAGCTTCTTTTAAAAAATCTACAAAGTATATAAGAAAAGGTATAAGGGAAAATCGTACAGTTTCATGACTAGATTTAATATACTCTTTTTAGGGTTTCGTAGTCAATAAAGAACCCTTATGGGTTTGTCATGTCCGTCTGCCTGTCCGCGGCTTTACTCAGCGAAGCTTTAATTCAGTATGGATATACATGTAAGTTACGCTGACAATATGTTGTAAAATAAAATCATGATAAAAAAATGTTGGTTACCACACGTAAAGTAGGGACGAAATTATTTTTCTCATCGACCCCATAGTGTGGGGTATCATAAGATAGGTCTTTAAAAAATATTGTGAGTTTGCAGAGACCTCTTATTGATTGAGGGTTCCCCTAGAAGCCCAAATTTTTTTAGAATCAAGTGTCAGCTAAACTATTATTATTGGAAATGTAAAAAAATCTAAGTAGTAGTATATATGATGAAATTAAAAGAAAAACTATCATAGTTACTCGTAACAAGGCTTCACAGTAATAGGTAGTTGGAAAACTGAAAATAATGGAAATATCAATAGAAATCAAGCGCTGGAGTTCGGAGCGAAAAAGTGTATGAAAAAATCAACACTTCTTAACAATAGTAACTTCTAAAGAGACTTTTACATTGTTTTACTACGAGCCCAAAATTTTTACGGGTGTTTTAAGTGCAAGTTTAATTAGTGTGGAATGTCATAAAACAGTAATTTCAGAAAATATTTCCTACTTTTGGTGGTTCTGACTGACCCAGTTTGTATGAGCTCAGGTCATTAAACATTAAAGTCAATGTTTTTTTCTTCAAGGTGCACACAGAGCGAGTCTCCACGATCTAGTTACACTCAGTCAACAAGCAAGCGGGATCTGTTTACATCACATTTCAATCAGAGCGAGCTGGTCCGGGGTCGTCCACGCTCTGAGTCAGCAGTAACGTGCTGAAACAATCACACACATTCGGCAAACGCACACAACTTAAATTAAGCGTATACGTATTCGCTTTACCATTATAATTTTTATTTCTGGGCTTCTCAAGCAGTCGGTTGCATCGTAAAAAATAAGTTCCTGGGCAACCGAGTTTTGCTCTGCTTAACCAGAGTCCACACACACACACACACACACACACACACACACGCACACACACACACTATTTACATCGTAATAATTTATTTCACACACATTCGTCCGTGCCTCACTCTGCAGGGTTCACCGAAAACCAGCGTCGTGGCATGTGCCGCGACATTTGCTGAGTGAGGCCCTTTTATTCACTGTGGTTGTCACAGCACTAGGCGTAGTGTCATGTTCTTTTCTTTTCTTTGTATACCTTTTTTAGGGTTCCGATACCAAAATGGTAAAAAAAAGGAACCCTTATGGTGCCGCTCTGTCTGTCTGTCTGTCCGTCTGTCTGTCACACCTCTATATCTCAGCAACCACTTACGCTATCGAGCTGAAATTTGGAATAGTTTTAGAATATAGTTGCCCAACTTAATTGCACATGAAAATTTTTTGAAAAAAGTATGATTATTAATGTAAAGGGGGCCAAAATAGGGGGGGCCAAATTTCAAATTGTCGCTACTAGGTCGAATGGGGTATCATATGAAAGGGCTTTACTTGTACATTTTAAAATATATTTTTGTATTTTTTTAAGTTTCTTAGTTTTCAAGTTATGATGAAAAATGTCAAAAAAAATACCATTCCCCCCCCATTATCTCCGAAGTTTGAGTAAGGGAAAATCTGAATTAATTACAGTTGACAGAGGTTTATGTAAACTTTACAGCAAAAATAAAACGATCTTTCTAAGTTGCACAGTTTTTCAGAAATCTGCAAAAAACCTTTACAAACAAATTTAGTTTTGCGGTCCTGAAAACGGACTTTATTGCTTCCAAAAATACTATAGGTATATCGGAACCCTCGGCGCGCGAGTCCGACTCGCACTTGACCGGTTTTTTGTTATTGTTCTTCTCTTACCCTATGTATGATTTTTGTGTTGTGTTGTGACGTCTCAGTAATAATAAATATTTCTGACTAACAGATGGCGCTAAGAACGGGTCGGGTTTCTAAAACACGCTTTTTAAATAGAATCATAAAAAAGTGGAGAAAACTTATTTTCCCTCAGAGGAGACTTAGGTAGATCAATTTATCGTCCTCGTATAGTAAATTTTATCGAAATCGTTAAAGCAGTTTTCGAGAAACCAATTACAAATATTTGCAATTATAAATATTATAATTATAAATCTTACAAATATATACAGGATGTAATCGTTAAGTGTGTCCAGACGATTATTCCGTAACTATTACAGGTATCAAAAACCATTTAACTGATATCGAAAGTACGTTACCTAATGAGTAAAATGACATCAATAACTTTTTTTAAATAAAACGAGAAATATCCAAAATTTTGACATTAATCACACCCATACATTTAGTATGATATTAGCAGAATGGTTTTAGTTTCCTTATTTTAAAAGGCTATTAAAACACAATAAAATAACGGGAACAACAACCCGCAATTTAGGTTTTGAATTTAGAACGAACACCAAAGAATATCTTTCTTTTTGTTGTATGTATTTTGCTTTTTAGGCAGTTCAAATTAATACGATATTGGAACAAGGTTTTTAATTTAAAGTGGTAAGATAATTAATCTACACGTGTATCTACTTGAAAATCATCATTATCATATGGTCATATATCATACGTAAACATAAAAATATTAAGGAATCATATTTTATGATTACGTATGATATGATAATGATGATTTTCAAGTAGATACACGTGTAGATTAATTATCTTACCAGTACTAGACCACTTAAAATAAGGAAACTAAAACCTTTTTACTAATCTCATACTAAATGTATGGGAGTGTACTTAACCCGACCAGGTGTTATAACACCGTTTATATCTACCCTCAAATTTTGAATATTTGTAGTGATATTTCAATTGTATTTGTTTGGTTATCTCATTCAGTAATCATCAAAGTTGGATTGCGTGCAGTTGAATTAAGAAATAAATGGCTAAACTTTAGATTATGGACCGTCGAATTGAAAGCTGGTTTTTTTTTTTGGGGAAAGGTCTTACCATACCTAGCCTGCGTGCAAAGTTTCAACCTGCGGAAATAACTAGTTTTTTAGTTATAAATTTTTAAAAATCGAAATTTTGCAATGGACCCTGCATGAAAACCAAACGCAAAAACTAAACGAAACAACCTCCATACAGCCTAATATGAGTAATTTATTTTTTTATATTTTAAAAATAGCCCAAAATGTATACTTTGGTACTAATTTGTATAGTATACAAGTAAATTACATTTAAATTAGCTGAATTCATTTATTACATATTTTTGACGTTATTAAACAATAAGCAATGTGTAGAACGAAACGCGTGTCGGCCGCCATTTTGAAAAATATTAGCTGTCATTACTTACGTCATGTCAAAAAGTCATCGCTAATTGCTTTGCTGTTTTAATATAATATAATCGTATTATTATAATTTACCCCGATTTTACCCCGCTTGTGCTCGGTGCTGTGCACTCCGCCCTCGCGAGTGCAAGTGTTGGACCCTGACTTGTGCTCTGTGCTCAACCCGCCGCCGCACCTCGCGTGAGATGGACTGGTGACGAATCACTTGATGAGTCCTGGGCGTCTGCCAGAGGGGGCTCGTCACCTGGTGAAATTTCTGGGGCCTCGACTTGGTCGGGCAGGCCTCCTCGTGGCTTGTCTGAGGACACTGTTGGCCCTAGTTGCCTAGACGTCAGCGGGGACCTACAGGTTTTTCAAATAGAAGAATCCATCCAATACTCCTCAGCGTTAAGGTAATTTTTCATTATTTCCTTGATTTTGTCATTTCTTATTTAAACTAGAGTGAAAAGTTATATGTTGAGTAAAACTAGGGTGATCTATTTTATAAAAAGGAGAGTGAGAATAATTATAAGTTAAAGGAGGCCTGTTCATTAATATTTATTTATATTTGTTTTAGCTCCATGTGGAACTGGAGATGTGTGTTCTCCGAGCTGGGCTCGGATGAGCAATTTGTGGCATTTGCTGAGCAGGAGCGGGGCTCAAGAAAAAATATGCCTACACACATCCACTAACATACTGACACATACTGTACACAACATTACAAATTGTGTTTCACAATCAATTGTATAATTAATAAATTGAATATGGTTGTATTAAATTATAATACTATAAATAAATTGTAAATTTATTTTGGTGTTTCTTATTCCTTACTCAAATTTATCAATCGTGATGGGATAAATTAGGTCAAAAAGTGACAGAACTAAATTGATCAACCCCGAATAGGATAGATTAGGTTCAAAATTGGTAACAGAACCGAATTAGTCAACCCCGATTCCAAGCTGCCGACTCTAATGGATGGAGTTTGTTTTTATAAATCCGGAGGAGCGGAGGGAGTGCAGCCCCCGCCCGCTGTAACAAGAGCCAGGCACCATGTGAGCCGTAGCGGCTGAGGCTGGTCGCCGCAGGCGACCAAAAAGCCGAAGCTGCGAAGGCGAGCATGAGGGCCTGGCTCTTGTTACGCAAGGGCGAAGGGGCTGCACTTCCCGCAGCTCCGGAGCTGTGAAAGTTCGAAATTCCACAGTCCTACTTGAGAAGCGGAAGATGAGGGGGAAACAGCCCTCCCCCTTCGAAATTACCTAACCTTGAGCCACGAAACAGAAATAGGGGGCTTTCCGCAGTCCCCCTCCGTCAGAGAGGGGGGGGGGGGGCATCTTCTTCCACACTTAACTCCCCTTTGGTGTGTGCAAAACAACGGGGTTACCCTATTTTTACTCAACATAACCTCAAAACTTTAAACATTTTTTTAAAAAAAGGGGGGGGTTTCCGCAGCCCCCCTTCACAGGGGGGGCTCCCCTCCCCCCCCCTCCCTCCCCATAAAAAAACCCTATATTCGACGGTCCATAATCTAAAGTTTTACCAAAGGTAAGCTATATATCACGTATATTTGAATTTTGCTATCTTTTTGGCACATATTCATTATAATAAGACTTTCACCTACCCAAATAAAAATAAATTGATTGTAGAAGTAACATAAAATTGTACTTTTTTTGCTATTGTAATAGCAGAGGTGTTATAACACCTGGTAATCATATCAACGTCTATCAAATTCTTGTTTTGAAATTTTAGGTTACGACCACATAAAGCGTTAAATCTCACTGAAATAATAAAGAACTGGAGAAATCGGATTATGATACAACCTTGCTAAGTGTCATCGCTATTTTGCCCCTGGATAACGCAAATGCTGATGACGAGACGAGAATTCGGGTGACGATAACAACGTGAAGTTGCACAATCTTCTTCTTCTTCTTACGGTTTGATCCGTAACAAGGGCAATCAGCCACATTACCTTCAGCTTACAAACAGTTTGGTCAAGGTGGAAGCGTAATTTTGCAGTTTGCCGACGTGTTGGAATCTCTCCAACCAGACCTATATTTCCATTTATATTTCGATTTTTTTTAAAATCAATACCTCTGATTCTGATTCTGATTCTTTTTCATGAATTGAGTAACAAAAAACCTGAAAGCAACAGGCACCATTCGTAAAAACAGAACATCTAAATGCCCGCTGCCAGTAAACAAAATTTTCAAAAAAACGGAGAATGGGACTTTCCAGTTCAAATCTAGTCATCCAGAGACCATCTTGGTTTGCAAGTGGAACGATAATAGCTTTGTGTCTGTTGCCTCTAATGAGATAGTGTCGAGCCACTGCATAAAGCAAAACGTTTCTCTCAACAGCAAAAGAAACATATTTTGATCGATCAACCTTCCGTCATAAAAAAAATATAATGAGATTTTGGGAAGTGTGGATAGATCGGACCAAAATATAGGTCTTTAACGAACCTCTATTCATAGCAAAAAATTGTATTTTCCACTTATTGTTACTGTTTAATAAAGAAAATCAATTAACATGTAAATTCTGTAAAAAGAAAACTAATTTAATAAAAACAATTCATTCTATTTGATTTTCTTATTCCAACCCTTTACCTTACCACTTAATACTTGGTCTAGTAGTGGATCCTCCTACCAGGTGTGTAAACACCACCAATTTTCCGGCTTTCCCGGGTGACTTTAATTTTTTTCACTATTTTTCCTATAACTTTAGAACCCTAAATAAAAACATACTAAAATATTCTAAATGCCGGTGACAGTAAAGAGTTTCAGGGTTATCTGGGTTGTCAAAGTTTTTGATATTTCTCGTTTTATTTAAAAAAAGTTATTGATGTCATTTTACTCATTAGGTAACGTACTTTCGACATCACTTTACAGTTTTTTAATATTTGTAATATAGTTACGGAATAATCGCCTGGACACACTTAACGATTACACCCTGTATACAAACACTGCTCGTCTAATAGTACAAGATAAAAACACTAAGGTTCCCAGAATACGGGCTCCCGCACACGACCGAGAATCGGTGGCCGATTATCGCCCAGGACAAGGACGGAAGATCCAGGTGATAACACGTAAGAGCGGGATGCCGACAAAAAATCGGCCACCGATTCTCGGTCGTGTGCGGGAGCCCTACATCTGATGAGCACGCCTTGTAACACCTGTACCACCAAAATTTTAAATATAAACGAATATTGTGAGAAAATTTGCAATGTTTGAAATAAATAGCGTCGGTACAATAATAACGTAACGAACAGCGCGAATGCCCCCGACCACCGCTAGTTACATTAATTAAATTTATACGTAGCCGCAGCCCTCTCTCCCCACCTCCCCCCCTCTCCTCCTCGCTAAGCTAACAAGTTTTCAATTACAACTTGATCGATCATCAATAAGGAAACTCTAACACAATGCATACAAGTTCAACAATACCGCAACTCGTCAAACTTCTCTGTAATTACCGCATCGTGTTGAGCATGGAGAGTGGAGCCATGTACCCACCTACCTACAAATAGAGAACACATACATATACAAAGACTCACAATGACTGCCCCTTCCAGGAAAAAAATTGCTAGGGATCAAAGACCTCACAAAATCCCGGGTATCCGGACAATCCGGAATAATCTAAATATATAAAAGAGCTTGTCCTGACTGACTGACTGATTCATCAACGCCGAGCCGTAACCGCTATAGATACAGATCTGAAATTCTGTATACAGGTTCTATGCACGTCAAAACTACCCACTAAGAAAGGATTTTGGAAAATTCATCTCCCAAGGGGGTGAAATAAGGGATGAAAGTTTGTATGAAAGTCCTTTGTTTCTTGAGCTAGATTCACACAAATTTGAATTTAAGCTTCTGATAAAAAATAAAGAAACACGTGTTTAAGCATTTCTTAAAAATCATCCTTTAAGGGGGTGAAAAAGGGGATGATTTTTTTCCGTATGTTGGTCTATAAGTCTTTCAGTTTTAAAGGTAGAATTATAGAAATTTGTATTTAAGCTTTTGGTAAAAAATAAAAAAGTACGTGTTTTAGAATTTTCCAAAATTCATCCCCTAAGGGGGTGAAATAGGGGATGAAAGTTTGTATGAAAGTCCGTCAGTTTTGAAGTTAGGATCTTTAAAATTTGTATTTAGGCTGACGACTAAAAACTAAGTTTGACGTGTCTCAGGGTTTTTGAAAATCCTACACCCTAAGGGGTGAAAAGGGGGATGAAGTTGAAAATCCTTCATTTTCAAAGTAAAATCCACAAAATTTATTGTTTAGGCATTAGGGTTGTAATTCTGTGGAATGTACATCACTGTTATTGAAATTTCACCCCAAATTCAACCCCTAAAAGAGGGAAATGGGGTGAAAAAGTCTAAAAACCAATATGGGTATCGTTTGTATGGTATATCGGATCGCTGATTACGAAAACTACAACAATTTTGAAATCCAACGTGTTGGACGTGAAATACTATCATCCCCTAGAGATGGGGTTAAAGTGCGAAAGGGTTAAAATGTTTAAAAATCAATATGGGTGTCGTTTGTATGGTTTATCGGGTCGCTGATTTCAAAAACTACATCAATTATGAAATCCATCGTGGTGAACGTGGCATACCATAATCCCTTGGGGATGGGGTTGGTGTGCGATAGAGTTGAAATGTCTAAAAGTCAATATGGGTGTCGTTTGTATGGTTTATCGGGTCGCTGATTACGAAAACTACAATAATTTTGAAATCCAACGTTGTGGACGTGAAATACCATAATCCCCTAGGGATGGGGTTGGGGTGCGATAGGTTTGAAATGTCTAAAATCAATCTGAGAGAGTGCGAGAGGGAGAGTTAGAGGGAGGGCGAAGGGGGAGGGAGGTAGAGGAGGAAAGGGAGGGGGGAGAGGGAGGGTGAGGGCGGAAGTCGGAGGGGCGAGGGAGAGGAAGAGAGAGAGGGAGGGGGAGAGAGAGGTAGGGGTAGAGGCAGAAGAAGCGGTAGAGGTAAAGGTAGAGGTAGAGGAAGAGGTAGAGTAGAGGTAGATGGAGGGGGAGAAGGAGGGGAAGGGAAAAGGGGGAGAGGGAGGGAAATGGGGAGATGGAGGGGAAAGAAGCGGGACAAGGAGGGGGAGAAGGGGGGAAGGGGGAGGGGGAGAGGTAGAAGGAGGGGGAGGGGGATACAGAGTGAGGCGGAGGGGGAGAGGGAGAGAGAGGAACGGGGAGAGGGTTTTAGTTTTTCTCAATTACTTCTGCGAGTTGGCTCTGTTTTAAAATATAACGTAAAGGAGTCTCTCATATCTCTCACTACATTTGTTAGGTTAAGTGGCAACTTTAAGGCATAATACTGCTGCTAAGTTCCTCTGTTCTGAGGAATTTATGAGTAACGTCTGTATATTATATAAAATTTAGCTGGATCTTGAATTGTACTCATTGATTTGCGCAGGGTTAGTCCCGTTTTTCCTTAGTTTAAAATTACCCCGAAATGACGGGAAAATATCTCATTACTTCGGAAAACCGGTAACAACATAAATACGAAATCTACGCGAGCGAAGCCGCGGGCAACAGCTAGTCTCCTGTATAAGTTTCGCCGCGTGCAGACGACGGTCACATGTAACGAAAAGAGATGCGGAAAACAGAGCTAAATAAAATACAGCAGGGTAACTAGTAGCCGGCCGCGTAACGCCGCGAGCCACCCACGTCGTCCTCATGCCGCAGGCAAATCATATAATTCGCCGTTTACAAACGGCCGGAAAATTGTGAAACGGCGCCGGCAGGTTACAATGGGTTTAGATTACTGGTATGTTTTAAGTTCTTAGCCAAGGCGAACCAAATTTAATCGATCCCTTGCAACCACAACCCACGAGCCGATTGAGTGTCCGGTGAGTGAGTGCCAGAAACGAGTTACGCGCCGTATTCTAAAATTGCCTAAGCTTTATGTAAAATAGCAAATTTCAAAGTTTATTGGCAATTTGCAAAATGCCTAGGCGTTATGTACAGCCGCGGCAATATGCCTGCGACAGTCACGCAAATATCAGATAAACCTGCCCTGACGTAACATACCTACATCACACGATGACAGCGACATGACTTCACCAACAAACACGCGCCGATATTAGATTGGAACCAAGATATTATGATATGCTGTTATTGCTCGATCTCGGACGTGGCTTATAAACACTACTTATTCATAAATATCTGGGCGTTTATTTTTAGTAAAAAAAAATAATTTATTGATAAAAACTTTAAAAGCAGTTAAAAATAAATCACTTTACCATATGGGCGCATTGGGAAGGGGAGCGGCACCGGAAGAAACAAATCAAAGCCGCTTTCAAGTGTGACGGAGCGAGCTTAGCACGGAGGGGCGCGGGCGGAGGGGCGCGGGCGGAGGGCGCGAGTAACAAACTGTGAAATCGGTTTCAAATGAACGACCGACGGCGCCGCGTGTTGTGACACGTGACTCATCATGGATCCCTGACAACGCTGACAACTAAAGAGTGTCAAAAGCCACTGTTTCAAAGTTTCAAACATACTGGGCTCAAACCGGGCTTACGCCGACACTTGTTGGAAATGTTTCCACTAAAATATACATGGGAGACCGAGCAATGCTCCAATCACCTAACACGTCAAACAAGAACGGTGCCAAAATCTTGTAAGGTTACCAACGTAAAGCCAGTGCCCAAGAAGGGTAGTCGTGCCGACCCCAGCAACTATCGGCCAATCGCCACCACTTCCATACTCTGCAAAGTTATGGAACGGGAAAACTGCTAACATACCAAGGAGCTAACGACCTACTCAGTGATAGTCAATATGTCTTCCGCCGGGGACGATCAACTGGAGATCTTCTAGTGTATGTCACTCATGGATGGGAGGAGGCCATCGAGAAACACGGCGAAGCCCTTGCTTTGTCTCTGGATATCTCCAAGCCTTCAAGTCAAGTCTGCTGAGCAAACTTCCTACATACGGCATTCCCGCTGACTTTCGCTCTTGATTTGACTTTCCGAATGAATCCGAGTAGTCCTTGATGGCCTCTGACCTCATGGCTATTGACACCGGGGTTCCTCAGGGGTCTGTTCTCTCTGCGACTCTTTTCCTGCTACACATCAACGACCTACTTGGTCCTAGTATTGTTGGGTACGCAGATGACAGTACTGTCATCGAGAGATATATGTCTAGCGCAAAAGCCAGAAGTGACGAGATACGTTCTTCAAGAAAGGCCATAAGAATAAACTTAACCTTAAGTCATGTCTCCGAGTGGGGTGACCACAATCTGGTGAGTTTCAACTAAACACAGGCGTGTGTGTTCACCGCAAAGAGGAGTTTGTTTAATCTGGCTCCTACTTTTCGAGGTACAACTGTACCATATACCGACAGCCTCGAGCTTCTTGGCATGAAGTTGTGTACAAACCTGAACATCGGCGCTCGGTTTATTCAATCCTGGACAGTTTCTACTTTATATGAAGTACAAGTCCGACCCTGCATGGAGAATTGCTGTCACTTTTGGGATGGCACGGCCAAATATCAACTAGCCGCACTTGTTTCGATAGAACGTGGTGCCAAGAAACTCGTTGCTGATGAGACGCTGGTGAACACCAAATTACACAGTCTGGCCCACCATCGCAAACATGCATGTTTGTCGGTCTTTTAACCCTTTCACCGTCGGGAGTCCAGACGAACCGCAGGATACCACCCACACATAGTTGATAATCCACACATTCGCACAAAGCGCTTTGAAAAATTGCGAACGGCCAAGGAGTGGAACTCTCTAGGCAGAGACGCAGGCGCGACTGTGTTCCCGAGTTCATATAACACGAATCTATTCAAGTCACGAGTAAATAGGCTTCTTCTGGGCAACCTCGTTCCATCGTCGACCTCATCTCTGTCCTCAAGACTAGATCGAGGTCAAGAGTTTGTCCATTGACAATAAAAATAAACACCAAAGCGGGCTAACAGATGGCGCTATAGGATTCTTGCATTGCATTGTTTTTTGTAAAACACGGAGAAAACAATTTTTTCTATGACGTGAGAACTAGCTGGATAGAATTTTCGAAATTAAAAGCCCATGCATATACTGTAAATTTCACTGGAATCATTAGTAGTAGAACCCGATGACATATAGGGTCCTAATGTAACAGTGAACATAATTTTGAGCATGTTACATAGATATAAGATAAAACTGGTTTTCCCACTCAAGTAACAATGGCAACGCACTCCTTTATAAGAGATTTAGATGAATTAAGGTATTCGAAATGCCATTCCATAGCCAATGCTGAGGATTGCAAAAAAATACTCGGACATCACAATTTCAAAACATTTAATATACGAAGCGTCAATCATAACTTCAATGATTTTCTTGTTCTTCTGGCTAGATTAAATTTAGAACTAGATATAATAGTACTCTCGGAATGCTGGATTCATGAAGAATCTAAGATAGAGCAAATCGATGGTTACCTTCAATTTAACAGCAAAAAATACATTAATAAGGCAGGTGGAGTTTTAGTCTATGTAAAAGAAACTCTATCATCATTATGTTGTGAACCAAACTTAAGTGAATCAAATTCTTTGGCTATAATTATAAACGATTGCATAACGATATTAGCTGTTTATAGATCCCCGTCGTTTAGGAAACTCGATCCATTTTTAAACTCACTCCACGATGAAATTACAAATCTCGACAAACAACCCTGCTTTGTTCTTACAGGTGACAAAAATATTGACATTCTGGATTCTGTAGTTCAGTCTGCAGATACAACAGAATACTTATGCTTAATGGCTGATTTGGGACTGTTATCTGTTGTTGATAAACCCACACGAAAAGACAGTCTTCTTAACCATGTCTTTTTAAAAGGAAATATTAAAACTGACACTGTTATTGTTTCCTCATCAGTGACTGATCATAAACCTGTCATAACAGGAATTACGTTAGAGCCACCACAGAAAGCCAAATCAAATATATACAGACTAAAATAAAATCATCAGGATATTGTTACGGAACTAAATAATGTAGACTGGAAAACATTGCAGGACATAAGTGATACCGAAGAGCAAACGAATATTTTTTTGAACATAATTTTAAGTATCATGAATTCTTATTACAAAATTTTTAAAACGCGGCGGAAATTTGACCTTGGATGAATCAGGGTTTAATAAAATGTTCCCGAAAAAGCTAGAAACGTACCAAATGATAATATTAATAAAATAGTTTACACTAGATATAGAAATTTTTAAATAGCTTTATTAAGGAAAAATAAAAACCAATATGATAGCGACCTCTTAAAACTGCATCAAAAGGACAACAAGAAACTTTGGCAAACGATTAATACATTGACAGACAGACATAACAAAACAAACAAGACAAATAAACTACTGGATATAAAAAACACACCACAAGAATCGGTTGATGCATGTAATGAGCATTTTGTAACTGTAGGAAAATCTTTGGCTGAAAATATATTGCAAAAACTTGACGTAACACAAGAATTTCTAGCGAGTACAATTATCACTTGTGACTCCCCTGCTCACTCCTTTTATCTGTTGCCAACGGACTATTCGGAGGTAGAAACTTTAATAAACGGGATGAAATTAGACAATGCCCCCGGAGTAGATGGTATAAGCAACCGGTTGATTAGAAAAGCCAAAAACAGTTTAGTACCACCACTGGTGTCTATTATCAATAGAAGTCTTGAGTCAAGAACAGTCCCCGAAGCCTTTAAAGTAGCTAGTGTTACTCCCATTCATAAAGGTGGGGATTGTAATGACTTTAACAACTATAGGCCAATATCCCTGCTGCCAGCCTTTTCGAAAGTTGTAAACAAGAGACTAATAGATTATCTCGAGGGCAAAGGTTTACTCTCAGATAAAAGTAATGATAAGAAAACCTTACAGGTATCCTACCAACCTGCTTTACAGTGAAGTGCAAGTCTTAAGTATACGTCGTTTGTATATTCTCAAGGCAGTTGTAAGTACACACAAAATAGCACTAAATACTAATGAGCATCTCACGTTGGTGAATAAAAGAGTTTTTAAGATACCCTTAAAGAAAGCAAAAACAAATTTTGCTACTCGTTTCCCTCCCTTTATTTTCCCCTTTCTCTACAATAAAATAGTCAAGCTTTATGATTTGAGACACATGTCATGTCATGAAATTAAGAAAAAAGTGAAACACGAACTACTCGATATGACATATGAGCAATCAGAAAACTTGCTCACTGTCTTAAAATAAAAGACGCTTTTTTACTTTAAATTAAACAAACTCACATACACTCAAACACATCACTCACCTCACACTCAACACTTACACACAATACTCAATCTGTTTTAGTTTTATGTACCTTTCATAGGATTGTGTCATTTGTGTCTTTTTTGGCTTCTTATTTTCATTTTCGTTTGTATCTAAACTGTATTTATTTTGTAAATATCATTAACTTTGTAAATTGTAATTTTTTTTGTTCTTAAGATGTATGTCCTTTAAATCGCACAATTTAATGATAACCAAAACACAGGCTTTGCCTAGTGTGGCTATCGTAGTTTAGCGAATTCTGTATTTTTGTAAGTATTTAACTTTCTTAGAAGTTTTTTTTTTTAACTCAATGAGACGAAGAAAAAGTTCATTTATTCAAATAGAAGTTAGCAAATATATGGATAGAATAATGTTCAGTCAATAATTTCAATTAAATTAAAACTCAATCTGTGTTTGTAAAATTATAAATTAAGATATTTATTTTTGTATTCAGTTAGATAACGTTGTACTGCCAACTACATGCTGAGGCACTTACAGACAATGCATTTACCTTCTATTTATATCTAAGTTATTTGTAATTATTCCAATGTTACTGTTACTGGTTGTCCTAAATAAATAAAATAAAAAATAGATCATGAAACTGAACAACTTTTACCAAGAAACATTAGGTCGAAATACGAAAAGTAATTTTTAACCTTCCATACAAAATGCGCTATCAGCAGACGCAGTCTGTATGGGAAGTTGAAATATTTTTTGTATTTCGACCTAAGTTCCGTGAAAAAAAATGTTCAGTTTCGTGGTCCGAGTAACATGCTTAAATCATGTTCACTGTTTCAGTAAGACCTTATATTTATACAACCTGTTAACGGAATAAGCGAAACTGAGAAAGTAGTTTGTTCAGAATCGAGAGTAGAATCAATTTCACGGGTTTTTGATATTTTTTGTTTTTAATTATTTAAATTTTTGCCGCTTCTATTCTAAATATTTCTGTGGATACGCGCGCTGGCGGTGGCGTGCGCGGACTAGAACAACGATAAAACTAGAACAATGATGAAACTTTAAAACAACAATATCTAGATTAAAAAAACTTTTTTGAAGATTTTTTTTAATAGGAATGGATTTATTTTAATAAAAATCAGTTGGTGTGTATGGGGGTTGCTCTTATTCCATTAACACGTTGTATATTTAGTTTATTTAGTAGTATGTTCAATGAATTCATTAAAATATTTATTTAAAATTATTTACTTTTCGCTGCAAAGGCAAACAACCGCAAAATATGGATTAAATAATGAAATAGAGTTCAAAGCAACATGGCGGCCGCAAATAATGTAAATTGCATAGTAAATACGTTTCGGCGATATTGTAGTTTAATCACGAATACCAAACTACTAAAGTTAGTTTAGCTTTAACCCAATATCGAGCATCATCGAGTTCAGCTGGTAAAGGTAATTTAATTTATCTCCAGACCTAGATATTACCTTCAAGTATATAACTTGTTAACGTGCTTCCGCAATTAGTTTACCTTTTGTGGATCAACAAAATATAATGCTAATCTATAACAAAGAAAGTTACCAAATGTTATCGTCCTGCATGACGTTGTTTCACAAAAATATATTTTTTTGTGTGGATGCAGCTTTACTGACATAATAACAATTAGTAACTCAAGTTTAGTAGGGGGTTGAGGTAATGTATTAAAGGCTAAAAGTATTACCTTTTTAATATTGGAAGCTACCGGTTGCGCAGAGTCACGCGGATTTCGAGATTAACGTTAACAAATTTCCTCGAGGGGGGATTGTGAAGGCGCAAATATTAATAACTGTGTTTAAAACAAGCCTTTTAATCCGGTTTGTTTTGAGAAATTACTTCCCCTAACAAAACGCTTCAGTCTCCGAGGACACGGTTTATGATTACTCTCGGGTTGATCGCATTAATAAAACCGGCGCGCTCTGCCGGACGTCTCCGGAACTAACCAGATTACGCGCTTTCCGCTCCTTCGCGCTTTTCATATTTATTAATTTGTCCATATTTGTAATGAGTTTAATTTTGGTTTTACTTCTCTTTTATATTCAAGCTAGATGCAATAAATACAAATAAATCATGATGTTTCTGATATAAAGGCAATATTGGAGTCATCACAGGCCCCGGGAAGTGATCTACGACCAAAGCATGACCTTCCTGCAAACAAACAATGACTAGAACGTGAGGTCGCTTTTATAGTGCGACACGGCAGTTGGATAAAATCGGAAATAAAGCATGCTCTAGGCTTTTGACATTTACGAGCAAAATACACAGCGTGAATTTTTATTCGTTTTAACCAATCTGCCGATGCGATCGGACGTAAACAGCAACGTTTGCGTTGTCGTCGGACATTGTGCTATCAGCACTTTACGTAAATCATGGCGCAAAATATAAAGCGCTGTGAAACCATCTTGGTGAACGAGGTGTTGGCTTTCGTTCAAAACAAGCTGGGGTCGATAGACTACAACAGTCTGGAGCAGATCTGCTCCACCAGCTACACGGAGAGTGACATCTACGCCGCCAAGCAGTATCTCCTCGACACCGCCAACCCCAAGCACGTCAAGCTCATGACTCGCCAGCGGGAGGGAGGGGCCAAAAGGAGCCTACAGGACATCGTACGGGTGTTCAGGGAGGAATATCCTGACGTCATCCCGACTTTCGTGGCAAGTGACCTGAACAAGCTGCCTCCGGTGACGTTCGATCACGTCGACGTTACCTCATTGCTGAAGGACATCGTGCTGCTGAAGGCGGAAATTTCCAAAATTAATGGAAAATTAGAAGCCTCTGAACGAGTAAGTGACGAGTTGCGAAGCGAGTTGACCTCATTACGTGGTCGTAGTGCTGCGTCAGCGTCCCCGCCGGCTACGTGTAACGTAAACATGCGACGCGGCGGCTGCGGCGCGGTGCAATCCGACACCTCACTGCTCAGCACTCCACCGAACGATGCAACTAACACCGTCGGGCCGCGGGTCGACGACCCCGCAGCCAGCTGGGCGAGCGCCACCAGCGCTACCCCTCCGAAGCCACCCCGCAACGAGCCGCCCTCCGCGCCGTGCCCTCCCCCTGCTGATCCTCGGACGCAGAAGGACACCGCTGCGCGGAAGCCTCGCTCTCGCCGCAATCGGAAACAGAAGCCTCTTCAAGAGAAGGCCTCTCAAGTGACGACCGTTACTACCGCGCCAAAGGTGGTTACAGATAAGGATGGCTTCATACTGGTAGAGAAGAAGCACCGGAAAAGCCGTAACCAGCGTGGAGCCGCTACCGCAGCCTCTACATCTTTAAAGGCTTCGCTGCCGTCCGCTCAGCTCTACGTGTCCCGTCTAGACGCTAGTACTACGACAAAGGACATCGAGGAGCATGTGCGGAGAATGTGGCCACTCTACAGCCAGGAGCCAGCCGACCGAGTGCTTGTGAGACAGCTGGAGTCGAGACGGCCTACAAATTTTAGGTCGTTCGTCATCCGCGTCTCCAAGTTCCAAGAGAGCGTGTTCCTGAATGCTGCATTTTGGCCGTTGGGAATCGTATTTCGACGATATCGACCACCCGTACTCGTCAAGTCGACTAATTAGTTTTTAAGTTTATTTTGAATATGTATTATTAGGTTAAGGTATTTATTGTTATGGGCCTTTGATGCCTGAAATAAATCTTTATTATTATTATTTAATCCCGAAGCCCGGTGAAAAAAGCATAGAAAAAAGCAAGTTTACCGAAGAATATTTTTAAAAATTGTTCACTTTCCCATACAAAATGAGTCGATCACGTGACCACTTTACTATGGGGAGACGAAAAATGTTTTTCAAGTAAATTCTTCGGGAAAGTTGCTTGTTTTCATGAGTAGAATCACTGGGCTTCGGGATTAAAACGAATAAAAATTCACGCTGTACGAGTATAAGAGCAACACCCTCCTGTAAACGTCATCCACACCTGCCAAAATAAATGCGATATACCCAAAGATTTTGGAAACTACGCCAGGGAGCGTTTTTCTTACGTCAATGGATATACCACAGAACAAGCACAGAATACACACACATGACAGCAGAACCAATTATACGACACGTGAGAGCGGTGGAGCGATACCTATGTTATATCAAAGAGATTTGAACCTCGCTACGCTCGAGCGTAGCGAGGTTCAAATCTCTTTGCGTTATATCTATCACACATCTGACACATCGCTTCGTGCTGATGTTACAGATATCCAGCTATAATTCACAAATTACGGTTCTTGTAAAAGTCTGAAACGAATGCTTAAAATACTACACGAATTTATGAATATATCATTATGTGATATTCTTCTGGTATAGCTATCAAAAGGATTAACTTGAAAATCTCTGTATATAAATAAAATATTCACTCTAGTTTTTGCAATACAAACTTGACGGCTCATGGAAATGTATGTGAGGAAGCCATTTGTCCAGTCACCCGATGCGAACAGATTCCTTGTCACCGTGGAGGAGTGCAGGCGTCAGGCGGTAAGCGACGTAATGGCCCTGAACAAAACGCCCTTGATTTATAAAGGGCACTTCCCGGATCGCTCTCATCCATAAACACATAACGACATTCCCCTTAAGGGGTTACAACAATATTTAATATTTGCTTATCATCAAGCTCCTAGCCAGTGTTGTAAATTATTAGCAAAAGTGGGGAGATAGGCTAGTCCACAAAAATTGCTGCTCGAACGCTTTTTCCAATTTTGGTCGTGTGTACTTACATACTTATTTTTATATTGTTTTGTACCTACGCCGGTTGTTGTTACCAATAAACGAGAAGGCAGTGAAATAGGTTGGTATTACTTTATTATATCCTATGCGGACATATAGAATATTCAAAGCGGGCTGGAATTCGGCACATACGCGTGAGAAGGGTTTTATGGGCCGTAAACGCAATTGATCCCATGTATCTATCGGCCTCCGCGTTTAGTAATCGCCTCTAAAATTCATGAAATCAGGTGGTTTACTCTAAAATTTCTACCACGAAAACGATATCGATACAGTACTATAAATACTCAAAACAGTCGTATTCAAATATTATATTTCGTAAGCTTCATTCGAAGATATAATTAACCCAGTAGTCCCAATTCTAGCCCGCGGCAACTAATCGCACATACTTTAGAGATTTTTTAAAGGTTTTGAACCAGTTTTGTTCATATCGTTTGAAAAAAGCGCGCCAACACAACACGCCACCTGGCAACCCGGGCGGCACTTTTACTCATTCTTTTTCTGTGCGTGGCAACGAAAGCACATAACGCGCTCTCAATTTTCAATATTTAATATTAGTTTTATTTTAATTATTATATGCTTAAATCAAGTTTAAATTCGTGTAAATTTAGTGTGGAAAGAAGTGCATTTTAGTGAAAAATAGCAATCGAAAAAAGCATACAATGATGTAAGGTGAGTAAAAAGCACGTGGCTAGCCTCCAAATTTTGGAGTGCTGGGATCTTCAGAACGTAATTCAGGTGGGTCAAAGCTACTACTTTATTTTCATATTGTTCAAAGTGTTAGTACGGATTTAGTGTGGTTCAGAAAGGCAGTAATTGTTCTATCTGGGAGGTTGGATGTAGTCCAACACGAAGGAAAATTCCGTCTGGAGGGTAACCGTGTGTTATCACGAAGACAAATTCGGTCTGGAGGCCAACCGCGTGTTGACACGACGACAAATTCGGTCTTGAGGCAAACCGTGTGTTAGCACAGACCTATAAATTGTATTGAGTTATGCAGGTTAGTGATCGATTGTATGTAGGTACACATGCATACTCAAGTTAAACCTGTCTTATTTATGTATTTTTTACAAGGTTATCCTCATTTTGAAAAACAATTATAAATAACCACAATCCGTCTGGAACAATTTTATACTACCTCAAAATGGTACTTGGTGATTCTTATAAAATGTGCAATTCGGAAAGTTGGACATGAGCCAACACGACCGTAGATACGTAATAATCATACAATTACAGGGTCCGGAGGGTAACCGTGTGTTATCACAGGGACTTAACGGAATTTTAGTTCGTAGCTCAGAGTTTACTTATAAACTATGTATAAACTAGACAATTACCTACCCACACAATAATAAAATTATACAGACTCATTTCATCATTCGTCAAGTTCTACCCACAAAAAGAAAAACAGATTTCATTCCGAAATCATTTAAAACAGCTTACTGACAACCCACGAGCGATGTGTACTGGCCAATTGGTTTACGATTGTTTTAGTCGGTGACCCTATGAAAACGTTTGATTTGATTTACTATAAAACAGATATATGTGTTCCGTAACCAAATACAAAACGGACAAGCCAGATAGACCCATTACACACTTCAGAAGTCGTTCGAAGGGAAATAAATGAGTAAATAATTACTTTTGAATTTTAACTGGTGTACGGCAATCTCTCAAGCGAACTACCTACATATGCCAAAAATATGTAAACACACAAGTTTTTAGCTCTCATAGCTTAAATAAGATACATATTACGCATCAGAAGTCCGTAGACCATAATAACTTTGAAAATATTATAAATTTATCAGGGCACTGACAAATTCTAGCCAAAATATGGCTGCTGTTATCGATTTTGAAATAAAAACTTAAATAGTCTGGAGGCTAACCGCGTGTTAGCACGTGGACGTGTTATTATTAAATTGACGTTCAAGCATCGTTCAACAACAATGTTCGTATTTCTATACGGCCATTGACATATCCATCTTGCTTGCTGGATAAATAAATGTACCTGTTAGAAGAAACTGAATCTTTTAAAATCTTTATTTAATATCAATCAACGTTAAGGCCAGACTTTGAGAAGTCGTTTCTAAATGTTTTACTTGTTTAATATGGTAAATAAATGCCTACCTTTCATATGTAATGAATGATGCATCAAAAGAGAGGTTCTACTTGCAGCGTAAAAAGATTTTTCTTCATAAAATATTATTTTATTGTCATAGTGTACACTCGGCCGCACGCCAGTGGAAACACTTGGACCTTGAGCAAATATCTGCTTTCGGGTGTTTGTAGCGAGCGTAGCGCTAGTTCAGCTTAAGCTGGTTTTGTTTCAACTTCCATGCTGAAGGGTGTATGACCTTTGAGAAGCCGCAAATATTTCACTAACCGATAAGCCTTAAATCACGCTTGCTGCTGACTTCACATTCACGTCAAATATCTGGGCTGTATAATACTAATACTAGGTAACCGTACCTTCGTAACTTATGTGATTATTTTTTTTTTTGCTTTGTCATGCTCTTTTATGCGCGCATCTGCGCATCCCATACTTCATCATAGTTAATCGCGATACCGAATAACTTTTAAAAACAAACTAGCGAAGAAAAACGTTGTACGACCTAAACAACCATACCGATTTTTAGGCTTCATTTCGCTATATGTAAAGCCTTGCAAAAAACTGCTCAATTTATAGCACTTTTTTCTCCTAAAATTAAGAGTGATTCATTGTTGCGCATTGTCCATTTTATGGCCATCAACAGGTTATTTGATCGGATAATAACAGAAATATAAAATTCATTCAATAGAATGACTTGACCAAAACAATGCGGAATCGATACAATGAGAATTGGTGTAGCTTTTTAATCGGTTAAAAAGATATGAGTAACTAACAAAGATTACAAGAATTTTAATCCTAAGTTTTTGCTGATACTCCTATGAGTACTACAAAAGCCCTCTTGTCTCTCACACCAATACTGAAGGTACGTGCACGTAAGTGTCAGTTTACTATTGTCTAATGTGCGGTAGTACCTACGTTACGTATACGCAATCGATGATTCCATCTAAATTCGAAGTTAGTTGATTTCATCGTATTTTTTTTTTCTTATTCCCATAACCCTGAACAAAAACTTTATTCATAAAATATAGTTATTTGCAGCCAAGCTTTAGCTACTTTGGAATTTCTTTCCTGACCGTGGCAGAGCAGACCTAACTTCCCTTGATTTTAAATTCAACGGAAGTTGTAAGTAAACTTTTGTTATGTTTGGTAAGTAAACTGAAAGGTCATAATATCCTTCTCCTTGTAGTGTTATACCCTGGCAGCGATGCCACTTTCCAGGTTGTACTGGTTTAAAAGGAACATTAATAGCGACAAATCACTTAACGATGATTAAACATTTATTTCATACACGTAAGTTTACCCTTTTCGGTCCCAGCGTCCCCAATAGGAGATATTTGTTATAAATAAAAATAAAACTTATGGTTTTATTGTATCTTATAGAACGGTCAAAATTCTGCGCTGGGTTTGACGAGACTGTAAGTCTCGTGTGACATGGATTGTTTTAAATTTCTACGAAGTCGAAAGCGTGATCGATTTTATGTAAAAACAACAAAATTTAGGTCTTATGTGCCTCTGTTCTTGTAACATTATATCTGTTGTTTAATACTCTCATAAACAGCAGTTACTGTTCATTACCTATTCTCCCTTCTTTAAGTAGGCAGAAAAGACACTTAAGTAGAGACCAGATACATTCGATTTTCTACCAGAAGGGTTCTCCAAAACTTAAGTTTGCATTTGGTACTTATACAAAGTTATAAACAATAATCATAAAGAAATGTGCCAAACCAAGCACAATTTAAAGAACGTTAGAAAACGTTATCAAATAATAAATATTAAATATCAAATGAATGCTCTTTATCTAGAGAAATTATATGATATTAATTACCAGGGCAGTGCAGAGCAAAGATTTATTTATATATTTAAAGATACATTAGGGACACAGACAGACCTCGGCCAAAGGCCTTGATCTGATGATTTTTCCAGTTACTCTTCTAGATTTCATACACTAATGTAACTGAGTTATACTCAGGAGAAATAACATTTTGCTCTGACTGTGTAAAAGTTCATAATCAGTTCATATTAGCTCTGGATACATATAATCTGATTCTTGGTACAAGTTACCTAACTTATACTCTCGTGACAAGAAACACCGGCACAATTCAAACAACAGTAAGCCGGACAAAAACATTCAAAACGAATTGTATTCCTTCTAAAATGTTTTGTAGTTGCTTTATAATTTTAACTGTCTATCTCATCAGCTTACACTGGCTCATAGCATTCATATGCATCCTTTTGTGAACCTTATGATAAATTTAACCAATTTGAAATTGAATTTTTTGATATTTTTGCACTTAAATGTTTGATAATGTATTTTGTTATACTTTTAAAAACGTGTAAAAGTATTTAATGTGTAATAAAGTACGAAACTTCCTGCTCTAAACATCTACTGGGTTAATTATATCTTCGAATGAAGCTTACGAAATATAATATATGATCAAACGAACTTCTTGAATGAAGTTCGATCAATATTATATGAGTAAGCTTCATTCGAAGATATAAGGTCCCACCCCTCCCAACCCCGGAATAGAAAGTTTCGAAAGCTCTACAATCTCTAAATAATGAGTAAAAGTGCCGCCCGGGTTGCCAGGTGGCGTGTTGTGTTGGCGCGCTTTTTTCAAACGATATGAACAAAACTGGTTCAAAACCTTTAAAAAATCTCTAAAGTATGTGCGATTAGTTGCCGCGGGCTAGAATTGGGACTACTGGGTTAATTATATCTTCGAATGAAGCTTACTCATATAATATTGATCGAACTTCATTCAAGAAGTTCGTTTGATCATATATTATCGTTCTTTACGTCCTAGTACACCGACGCGTTCGCATGCGGTAGCGATACTGCGAAACAACAATGTTACATGGTAGTGTCACGCAAACGCGCTCTACTATATATATAATGTGAATTTATATTGGTTTTGCTCCCGAAGCTCAGCGGTTCTGTACTCATGAAAACAAGCAACTTTCCCGAACAAAAAATATTTTGACTTCCCATACAAAACGTACCTACACGTGACGACTTCATTGTAAAAAGTAGAAAAAATCTTCGAGTATTTTTTTTTTCTTCAGGAAAGTTGCTTGTTTTCATTATATTATTAGAATCACGGTTTCGAGGGCAAAACAGCCTTTAGTGATAATAAAACACCTACATTTTCAAAGAAAGAAACGTAAAAAAAACGTATGCCCAATAAATTTATTAGGTAGAAAGCAAGCGCAATTTTTTTTACAACTGGACTGAGTAGGCCCCATACTCATTCCACCCTCAATAAGAAATAAAATAAGTACATACTTATAATGTTTTTGCGCACACGTACCTACTTGCATCCTTACGATCATTTGGGGACTCGAGGCCAAATTATTTAACCCAAGGGTTTTTAGATGCTTTGCATACAAATATCATTAAACTGTTGGATTTTAACTGCTAATTTGCCATTTGCTGAACGAGTCTCATGGGCCACGACTGTTTAACGTAATGACATGTTTAAATTAACTAGGGTGTAGCTAGTTCGCTTCAATGTCTATCATTCATGTGGGAAATCATGAACAATTTTATGAGAAGTGTGAATGAAAATCCCATTAAAAATGTTCACTTAAACAACATGCCATCTGGTCGAAGCTCTTCTACCTTCTTTATTGAGATCTCGTGAAGCGTTTATTTCGTGCAATTCGCAGTTCTTCCATACATCGTTAGCAATCACCAATTGCCGCACCTCTGATAACGTACCACATTACATTAGGCTATGCCGCGTTTGTAAATCTTATAGAATGGTCATTAGCATAATGGAAAATGAGTATAAAAAGGGCGTTTGAGTGAATATGGCAATGTAGTGAGTGAGCTGTAGGCGAGGTTGAGGGCGAGTCACACTGCGTCGGGAGGAGCGAGCATTACCGGGCGCAGGTGGTCGCGCCGCGTCGCTAGCTTTAATATTTGATGTATTAACACCTCGCTAACATTAGGTACAACGGCTTACACTAATCGAGTGAGGTTAGCGTTCACCTTAATATTTAGTGGATTATTATTATATCTTCTCTGTGAAAGTCTTTACAATGTTTCAAGATGTCAATTAGGAATACAACCCATGTATACAGTATTTTTAGGGTTCCGTACCTCAAAAGAAAAAAACGGAACCCTTATAGGATCACTTTGTTGTCCGTCTGTCTGTCAAGACCCTTTATCTCACGAACGGGTAAAGGTATCAGGTTGAAATTAATACCATATATTAGGATCCATGAACCACACAAGATCTGAAAATTTCAATTTTTTACAACGACGCAATCAAAAGATATGGCATTTTATGTCCTCATCTCCATACATTTATTCAAAAATGAAAAACTTACATTGTACTTCCCGTTGACCTAAAATTATGAAATTTGGCAAGATGCTAGGTCTCACAGTACAAATAATGGGAATAGTCTGAAATCATTGAATATTACAACTTTTCTCACAACTAATGGTAACCAATTGTGGTGAGCTCCCGTTTCAAGAACATTCATATAAGAGAGGGGTCAAGTTGGATGGTTACTGAGGCGATTTTTGTTTTAGTTCTATTTAAAAACGGGAACACTTACAAACTTGAAAATTGGTATGTTTATAGGGCATAGGCTATAAAATAACATGTTAAAACTTAGTTTAGTTCTAGTTGGGAAGTAAATAAAATTATTGAAATAGTTTAGTAAAATGCTATTTATTTGTTAGATTCCTATGAAACTAACTTACTAATGTCTGTTTGTAACTAACAATCTTTGTCTTTACGTGCCATAATTCCTGAAATTTGTAACCGATAGCTATTAGAACATCATCGAAGAAAAACACTTCCTGAAGTAAACTATGAACTTTAAGAAAGAAATAATTTTCACCATAAACGGAGTACAATCAATCTTCTAACAAAATCGTAACCTATGAAAGCCATAAACATACTTACAGTAACAGCAATAGTTGTGTACTTATCTTTTATTTCTAGGAAAACTTCTAGTTACTCGAGTCGGGCCAAAACCAATCCTCCTCTTACCCGGTTTCCTTCCCTTTTTGATTTTATTAGCCAGTCTTTATCAGTCAAAAGTCGTCCGACCATCGCGCGATGTCCCCCACGTGCCGCTCGAATAACTAGGTACCCTCTTCCTCCTTTTTATTTCTCTTTACAAAATTAATAACAAAAGTGCTACTCAAATTTATGTTAAAATTCCAATTATTAATTATGATGCTTGAAATTACACATTCTTAAATTAATCACCCAGAATAATTAAATAATTCGTGCTTGATATCACGTAAACAAACATGAAGCTAGTTCAGCATACCAAATCGTTCAAAACAGTTTCTCAAAGTCAATTTACTTGCTCAAAATAAATGGTATTATGAAAATAATCAAAATTAATTCACAGTTCAATAAACTAGTACCTAAGTTTTGGCAATTTTTGAATACAAATAATAAATAAATTTCAATATTTTCTTAGGATTATAGATGCAGGTTATATTAGCTCGTCCATCCTGACAATATTTGCTACCACGCAAATGACAAATTAAAAATCATTAACCCTATTCACTCGTAGTTGAAGTTGCTTTACGTCGTGCCATTTACCTGCAAGTATAAAAAAAAATATATAGGTAAGTAATTCCATCAACATGTAACTAGGTACCTATCATGAACCAGGCATATGATTTAATTATTTTAACTTTCTGTCCATGTTTCTACTGTCCCAAAAAAAAATACCGCTATTTGCTTTTTCCTTTCATGTACATGACCTTCTATTTATTATTTTACATCTGAATTGACGGCCCTTAAGCATGTCCCTTTTCTTTTCTTCGCCTAGACTGACGGCCCTTAAACAAACATGTCCTTTTTCTCATCGTCTGGACTGACGGCCCTTAACATGTCCTTTTTTTCATCGTCTGGACTGACGGCCCTTAAACATGTCCTTTTTCTCGTCGTCTGGACTGACGGCCCTTCACATGTCCTTTTTTTCATCGTCTGGACTGACGGCCCTTAAAGATGTCCTTTTTCTCATCGTCTGGACTGACGGCCCATAAATATGTCCTTCTAATTCATTATCTGGACTGACGGCTCTAAAACGTGTCCTTTTTCCATCGTCTGAAGGGACGGCCCATAACATGCCTTTTTATCATCGTCTAGACTGACGGCCCATAAACATTATCCCTGCTTCTTTTTTTTTTCGCCTGCATTTATGGCCCTGCATTACTGAAAATCTAACATATATAGAGCTTTTAACCTCACCCTTCTAATAAATCAATTAGTTCCTCGGTGCTATCTACTTGTGATTCACTTGAACTGCTGTCACTGGCTGCATTTGCAGTAAAATTCCTCAGAGAGTCAGAGGCTACAACTGCCTGGTATTTCTTATATCCTTTTAAGCCTTTTATTGACACAATTATGTATCTGTCGTTTCCCAATTCTTTTTTCACTTTATATGGACCACTATATTTTTCTTTTAGTTTTCTTACTGCATCCTTGTTTTTGTCTTGTGCTCCTTTCCATAGTACCAGATCTCCCACTTTATATTATTATTATTATTATTATTGTTTATTGCACACAAGAAAAATACAATGGACAATACATATAGAAAGACGACACAACAGGTACTACTTATTTCGATATAGAAATGTCTTCCAGCAGACCTAGGCTAGCGTGAATGCTATTGGAGAAGGCAGATAGATCGTGCGCAACTCGAAAGTTATATAAAAAGTATCAACAAAAAATTACACATAGCGGTATCTAATTTAAATATGTAAACCTACTACACATATAAAATAAATAAAGAAAAAAATCGCCAGGGGGCGTGGTAAGAGCAACAGTAGTCTCCGCAATATTTATTTTTTAAAATATATAAATAAGATTACTGAGTACCAAATAAGCCAAAAGTGTTTATAATTATCTAAATACCGTGTACTATCATTGGTGTTGGATATGCGGAGCTATTAGCGCTAAGAAAAGCTTTGAACTGTGAGTGATTTCTACTAGTGTTTCGAGGAAGCAAAATATTGAATTTTTCGATAACCTTTGCAGTGTAATCTGTGTAAAACAACAGGTAATCGCAGTGCCAATCAGAAATAAGCCAATACAAGCGGAAGATTGCTAAATCTGAGTCGAAAGTCACTTAGCTTGTTGAGGTGCTTTTTATTTATTTTTATGTGATTACCCTCTACCATGCGCATATTCACTCGCTCGTCACATTTGTTCGTCATCTACCGTCACCGTCTATAATCAAGGTGTTCCTTATTTTCGCCGATGAAACTTAATGGCCTGGTAGACAGTGTGCTTGCCTACAAAACGGACGACCCAAGTTCGATTCTCAGTGCGTGACAACCATAAATGGACTTTTAGTTTTAATTTTTATTAGTTTTAATTTTTATTTTTTTATTTTTCTTTGATGATTAATTCTTATTTGATTTCATTTTAAACAAAACATATTTGCTTTTTGGGTTTTTTACACAGGTAGACATATTTTTAAATTCTTGTATTTTGGAACTGTGATATTTTATATCATTTTATGTTTTTTTTTTATGTTATAATCTATTTAGACAATCTTTTTTTAGACTTTAGTCATCATTGTTTTGCTGATTACTTTAAGTTTCTGTGGTTGTTTAGAGTTATTTAGAAAAATCGACATCCTACTTACTCGGTTTGACTGGTTCCAATTGTACTGGGAAAGAATCCTAGCCTATTAATTTAGGTGCTTTATTTTTATTGCTTACTGTCTTCTCAATCTGACTTGACAGGTTCAAGTTTAGGTACATACTAGTATGTAAACTACTGTTTGTGTGTGTGTACTGTGTTGAGAAATTACGAGTAAATGTTAACTTGTAAAACCGTATGTTTGATAATTGCTTTAATTGAATTTTGATTATTATTATTTTTTTTTTGTTTCTTTTTGAATTTAAGTAAGTACAAAATTTATGACTAAGTATTTAATTTTAGATTTGTTACAAATTATGAAATTGGTTATGTTATATTGAAATGAAACTTTACTCGTTGAAGAAAGTAATTTTGTGATAATTCAATCTATAATTTTAATGAATTTTATTGTAAGTTATTTTATGATGTTTTGACTAGTATTTAGCGATGTATGTATGATGTATGACCTTTTCGGTATTGAAAAGATAGATTAAGATCATTTCTCACACTTGTTGAAGTATGAGTAATAATATGGTGAGGTGCCCACACTGCCCCGTCGGCACAGCTGGTTCTTTGCGCACGTTCGGTACACATGGCCTAAAGGTCCACATTGGGCGCGTACATAAGAACTGTACAAATGGTCCCGCTTCTTTATCTACAGCGCCCCCGCTTGGGGTTAATGCTGCCCAACCTGATTATTCTGATCTTCCGAGCCTAGAGAACCTAGCTACGTTAAGGCAAAGGGTTAGGGTTCTGCGGCATATACCGAAGGGGGCAAGAAATTTAGCGGCTGGTAGCTTGTGCGAGGTCATAAACCGGTGCATTGACACCAATGAAACAGCTGATTGGTGTGCCCTTCTGACCTTTGCATATTCAGCCTTAAAAGCACCTGATAAGAAAGGTTTAGGTAACCTTACCACTAAAGTCAAACACAACATCGAGGCAGCGGTGGTTGGCGATGTCGATAGCGCATCGGCTTCGTATGGGCCGCCCTCGGTACTGAGGACGATAGAGTCCAAAGTATTTGAGGGCGATCTGAGGGGGGCCGTTCGGTTGTTGATGTCGGACGATGTGGTAGCTCCTCCAGATTCTGCAACCCTTGCTTCCCTTCAATCAAAACACCCATCGCCTTCCCGGCCTTTGGCCTTCCCACAACCACCAGACCGAACAATCCCAGCGTGTGAAATCAAAATTGAAGATGTGGTGAAAGCTCTCGGTACGTTTCACAACGGATCGTCAGCGGGCTTGGACGGTATCCGACCTGGGCACTTAAAAGAACTTACTTCGGTTTCAGCAGGGGACAACGGTCAGAAACTTTTGGAGAGCCTAACAAATCTGTGCAACTTTTTATTCGGTGGGTTATTGAATCCGGAGGTTTGCCCGTTTATTTATGGAGCCAGTTTGTGCGCTCTTTCGAAAAAGGATGGGGGCGTGAGACCTATCGCTGTGGGCAGCACTTTCCGTCGTCTAGCGGCCAAGCTGGGGTGTCGTGCAGTGAGAGAGGAGCTGGCTGAGTACCTTCGCCCGCACCAACTGGGGTTCGGAACGCAGTTAGGTTGCGAGGCAGCGATACATGCAACACGTACATTCGCTACAGGTCCAGAGAGCGCTGGAAATATTATAGTCAAACTTGACATAAAGAACGCGTTCAATTCCGTAGAAAGAGACATATTGTTAGGCGAGATTAAGGAGAAAGTCCCATCTCTTTATCCCTTTTTGTCCCAGGTCTACGAATCCCCGTCTTACCTCTATTACAACAACACCCGTATCCTCTCCCAGGTCGGCGCGCAGCAGGGAGATCCACTGGGACCTCTGGCTTTTAGTTTGGCTATTCACAAGGCGATCGTGGAGCTGAAAAGCCCATTGAACATTTGGTACCTAGATGACGCAACCATCGGAGGAAAGCCTGAGGTGGTCGAACAGGACCTGCGTCATCTATTACCACGCCTAAAAGAGCTAGGACTAGAGGTAAATTCTAATAAGTGTGAGTTTTTCCCCTGCTGCCCCGAGTCCCGTTCCTCATTCCCTATGTTCTGTTCCCTTCTTCCAGGGATTAAGGAATTGTCCCCCGAAACCTTTAGCCTCCTTGGCTCGCCAATTTTCCCGGATGGTATTCCAGAGGCTTTTGAATTGAGAAGACGTGCTCTTCTTGTAGCCAATGACCGCTTAAAAAATCTTTCCGTCCATGTGGCCCTGGTCCTGTTGCGAATGTGCTTTGCCATTCCTAAAATGACTTATCTGCTGCGAACGTCACCTTGCTGGTTGTACCCGAGTGAGATCGCCTCCTTTGATGATACTCTCAAAAACATTATGGAAGACACCCTGAATGCCCGTCTTGATGGGGATCAGTGGCTCCAAGCCACTCTTCCCATTCGGCACGGAGGCTTAGGAGTTCGTCGCGTGGGGGATGTGGGCCTTCCGGCTTTCTTGGCGTCGGCGCATGGGGTTGAGGGTCTGGTCACTGATATTTTATCAGCAGATGGTGACACGGTACTCATTCCTTATGCTGCCGATGCCCTGTCAGTTTGGAGGGCTCTCAATACAGACACTCTTGTTCCTACTCTCTTGGGTAGCCAGCGCGCGTGGGATGAAGTCGGGGCCAAAAGAATTTCCAGACTGTTATTGGACAGAGCGGTGGGCGTTGACAAAGCCAGACTTAGAGCCGTGTCGAAAGCTGAGTCGGGGGCTTGGCTGCACGCGCTACCTTCTCCGCATATGGGGACCTTTCTCGACAACGACTCGATGCGGGTGGCAGTGGCTCTCCGCCTGGGCTGCGATGTTTGTGAAATTCATCAATGCATCTGTGGCTCCACGGTGGGGAGAAATGGGCACCACGCTTTGAGTTGTTGTCGTTGTTCTGGGAGGTTCCCACGGCACAACGCCCTAAATGATACTATCCGCAGAGCTCTTGTCTCGGCAAATATCCCCTGCGTACTGGAGCCCCCGGGTCTAAGTAGATCTGACGGAAAGAGACCTGACGGTATGACTATGGTTCCATGGGAAAAGGGAAGGTGCTTACTGTGGGACGCCACGTGCGTCAGCACCTTTGCCGCCTCGCACCTTAGTCGTACCGTCAGAGAAGCTGGAGCTGCTGCTGAGTACGCGGCGGTGAGGAAGCGGGACAAGTACTCTGCATTGGAGAGCAATTATGTTTTTGTCCCATTTGCAGTCGAAACTGCAGGCTGTTGGGGCAGTGAGGCGACACGTTTTGTCGCCGAGGTAGGCCGGCGCCTTAGAAGCAAAGGGTGTGACCCTCGCTCCGGATCATACCTGGTGCAAAGGTTGTCCATTGCCATACAACGAGGCAATGCTGCCAGCATCATGGGCTCCTTTGCACCAGGGATGATGAGAGGAGGTTTATTTGAATAGGTTGTTGTTTTTATTTGTTTGTTTGTTGACGACGTGTAAAACTAAAATGCTTTTATATGAAATAAAATTATTAAAATTATATATTTGTATATATAAAATATATATGCATACTATACATAAATAATACCTAACTAATAAATATATGGATAACTAAGACAGGGAAAGATAGTGTTCTTTGACTCGCTTTTTAAAGATAGTGATAGAGGGACTATCGCGAACATTGTGTGGGAGGGAGTTCCACAGCCTAGCCGCATGAACGGTGAAGGAGTAGGAATAGAAATCAGAGTGGTGGGAGGGGATACACAAGTTAGTCTTGACGCTGGGGCGGCAAGGCTTAACTTGTGACCGAGAGAAACAGAATTGCTCACGTAAATAAGACGGGGAAGAGGGATTATACAAAATGTTATAGAGGAGAGAAAGGATATGAGTATTCCTGCGAAAACGAATTGGGAGCCACTTGAGCTGCGAGCGAAAGTGAGACACGTGGTCGTACTTGCGCAATCCGAAAATAAATCGAATGCACAAGTTTTGGAGGCGCTCAAGCTTGTTTAATCGCTCCTCAGTGACGTCCAAATAGCATGAGTCGGCGTAGTCAAGGATAGGTAAGAGGAGAGATTGGGCAAGGGAAATTTTAGTCTTCAGGGGTAAAAAACTTTGAAGGCGTTTGAGAGAATGCAATGAAAAATGCAATTTGCGACTGACCTCGTTCACGTGAGCGTCCCAAGAAAGGCTGCAATCTATGATCAGACCAAGGTTCTTTGCAGTTTTTGTAAAGGTGATGGAGGTGCCATTGTACAGAACTGGAGGGATTCTGAGTGGATCTAACTGTCTACCCATATATGGACTGCCGATAACCATAGCCTGTGATTTCCTAGGGTTAACGAGCAGACCATAGGATTCAGCCCAGATGGAAATGCGTTTAAGGTCTTCATTAAGGCTCTCAATGGCACCGTAGATATCAGATACGTTGCAGCTGCGGTAGATTTGCAAATCGTCTGCATAGAGATGGAAGTTAGAGGAGATGACTGATGTAACAGTATTAATGAAGACGGAAAAGAGAAGAGGAGAGAGAACACCACCCTGCGGCACACCCGCAGCGAGATCACACCAATCTGAGGCAGCCTCATCAAAGTGGACCCGCTGCGAACGACCGCGGAGATAAGAATCAAACCAAGCTGCAGCCGAAGAGGAAATGTTGAGAGAGCGAAGGATGGCAATAAGAACATCAAAGTCAACAGAGTTGAAGGCACTACTGAAATCAAGTAACACGAGAACAGTCACAGACTTATTCTCCATGGCATGACGGATATCGTCAGTGACTTTCAGTAGTGCAGTAACCGTGCTATGACCTGGTCGAAAGCCAGACTGAAATGGAGAGAGAAGACTATTTGATGCTATGTGATCAGCTAACTGCTTATGGACAATGTGCTCAAGGACTTTGCAGAGGAATGGTAGGATAGATATAGGGCGAAACTGTGAGAAGGAAGTAGGATTGGCAGTTTTAGGAAGAGGGATTACGTTCGCAAGTTTCCAAGCTGACGGAAATATACTCGTTACCAGGGAGTGATTAAAGATATGAGTGAGAATAGGTAAGAGTTCAGGGAGGATAAGGGATATCATACGGGAACACAGATTGTCATTGCCCACAGCAGTAGAGGTGATTGAATGAATGTGCTTTCTAACCTCATCCTCGGCTACAGTGGAAAAGTAAAAGGAAGAACAAAATGGTAGGGTTTGGTTACTTATTTGTGAGATAGTATTAGCTTTGACAAGATTGTCAAAGCTCACAGGTGGGGTAGAGAAGTGAATATTAAGTGCATTAAGATCGACCTGAATGTCTGAAGGAGAGGAAGATTTCCCGATACCCAGGGTCCTGAGGAATTTCCACACTTGCCCGGGATCGGAATTTTCGATAGAGTTGTGGATGTGGCGTCTCTTTGCATCTCTACACAGTCGACTACAGTAGTTCCGCAGAAACTTGTATCTTGCCAAGTTCTGATCAGATGGGAGATTCCGAAACCGTCTTTTAGCTTTATCACGCCTAGCCATCCAGTCTTTTATGTTCTGAGTAAGCCAAGGCGCAGGATCATGTTTGATTTTAACACGTTTGACTGGTGCATGAGTGTTGTAAAGCAGTAGAATTATTGCCTGCAATTCCTGGACTTTCACGTCAACGTGGTCAGCCACAAGGACCGGAGTCCAATCGATATTAGACGCATCGCGCCTCAAAGCCTCCAAATCAATACCCCTGAAACTACGACGGTACAGGAATTTAGGTCTACGCCGAGGAGGTTTGATTTTATAGGATAAATAAATAAGATCATGGTAAGAAAAGTTAGCAGGAAATTGGCCATGTGCGGCGATGTTATCTGGGGAGGAAGTGATCATGAGGTCGAGAAGGGAAGGAGTGCAATTAGGGGAATGATGCGTGGGAGAAAGAGGAAGTATGTGCAAATTCAAGGAGGAAACAAGCGACTGAAGTTTGTTAGAGCGGTGGTCACTTTTCACAAGGCAAGTATTAAAGTCCCCTAGAAGGAGAATATGATCGTAGCTGGGACAGAAGTCAGAAAGCAGGTTTTCCAATGAATTAAAATAATCGATTTGGAGAGAGGGACTGTAATACACTGCCAACAACATCTTCTTGTGATTAAGTGTAATCTCTATAAACAAGTGTTCAGCAGATCGTGAGTATAAACTAGGAGACACACTAAGAACAATGTGTACTATGTCAGCACGCAAGTAAATTGCGACGCCACCGCCGCCTTTACCAGTGCGATCATTGCGAATAAGCTTGTATCCGGGAAGAGGAAACTGGGTAGAGGGAAGAGAAGGTTTTAAAAAGGATTCAGAGATAAGGATTGCATCAACGGAGGAATTGCTAAAGGACGCCAGAAGATCGGAGTAGTGGCAGGGAATACTCTGGGCATTGATGTGAACTACGTTGAAATTATTGGAAAAATTTGAAAAAGTAGCCTTCAACTGTTCATGAACGGATAAGCATAAAGAACTCTCACCGTCACTATCAGCACTGAGGAAAGTATCAGAAGAAGACGAGCAAGAGAAAAAATCATCGTTAATGTCAGCTAAGTTATCCATAAATAAAAATAATTATAATATACTATATACTAATATATATATATATATATATATCAAAATAAATGAATATCACTAAACTAATTACTGAATGTTACCTACATCAGCCAAATCCACACTTGCTGCAGTGTAGTGAAAGAGATTTCAGGAAAATTACGAATACAAAACCGTAACATCATAATTAACCTAGAAAGTGCAGAAATAAAAGTAAAATTAAACATTGATATAACTCAAAATATTAATTCAGACAATACGACAAAAGGCTTCAGGCCGTTCGTCTCATAAAATACGGTGAGAAGTAAGTGAGTTGACAACATAACACATAGTACCACCGCGATAAGGAAAAAAAAGTAAAAAATTAAAAAGTAAACACACATCTGACATATTTTGTCTGAGATACATAACCTACAACTAGATAAAAATTAATTTGATTAACATTAATGAATTCTACCTACATAATATAAAGTGAGAAATTGTTCTACACTATGATACGGCAAAATACGAAAGGTCGAAAGGTAGTCATGGGAGAAAGCAGGCGAAATGCTAAGAAAGAAGTTATTTCTTCACCCTCCTGACATTGGCTGGCGCAGGGAATCCACGTAAAGCCTTGACCTTAGGGTTGACCGGCGCTGCCGCAGCTGAAGTGCCTGGAGCCGCTGTCAGGGACGCTTTCGCGCTGGTGTTGTCGGTGTCGCGGATTGGAAACTTCGAAGTCAGAGACTGCAGATCGGAAGCAGTCTCTATTTTCTTGCGGGATTTGTCCGGCAAGATGACTACTATCTTCCCCTCAGATGACCAGCTGTTTCTGACGCCGAAATGTTTACGAGCAGCCATGAATACGTCGTGCCGAGCTTTAGTCAAGAACTCAGAGACGACAATTCCCGTGTCCTTGAGCGCTGTTTTCGACTCCCACGCTATGCGTCGAACTTCATAGTCACGGAAACGGACCAGGACTGGACGTGACTTCGTAGTAGACGAGCCGAGGCGGTGACAGGATTGCAGATCCGCAACGGTAATGTCGGGCATTTTCATTTTGTCGGTTAACACTGACATAATCACCTCACTGACCTTCTCATCCTTTGTTTCAGGAATTCCGTGAAATAAGAGGACCTTCCTTCGCAGGAACATCTCATGACGGTCCTGTCCCAGGGCCAGAAGCTCCGTCTGCGCTGCGAGTTTAGTTAGCACTTCCCATACCGCAGTCTTAAATGAGGCAAACTCCTGAGCTAATGCTGGCAGATCTGCTTGCACCGGTGCTGTGGTAGGGGTTCCTGTAGCTTTCTCCAGCCGTTCCTCAAAGCTTCCCATGCGCTGGAACAGCCCCGCGATGTCACTTTTGTGGGAGGCCAACATTGATGACAAGTCCATTTTGTGAAGTGGTGATGAGGTGGTTTTTGAAGTGTAAAAGTGAGATTTAATACTTGCAGCAAGTGTAGATGCGGTGACGTAAGGTTTAAACTAGTGCATATAAGTTAAATTAAACTGTAAGTATTTTATTTTATTAAAAATTATGGTAAATTACGAAACGATGTTCACTTGGCGACGTCTACCCGCCGCTATATTGCGTTGGTCTCTTTCTCTTTTTATCAAACTGTGCCTTCATGGACTCGGACAGTTTTTTAATTCTATTTGAAGCTTTTTCTTTGTTTTGAGATGCCTGTTCTTCACTGTCGCATTCATTAGATGACATCCCTTGAAAACGAGCTCGCTTAGCCTGGAACATCAAGCGGTATGCCGGAAAACCTGTTGAAGCATTTACCGTGTTATTGATGAATGAAGGCATTTGTCCCATTCGCGTTCTTCTGTGGTGCTCTTGTTAATGGCTTCTAATAATGTCCTATTATAACGTTCTACTTGGCCATTTGAACGCGGGGAGGCCACGGCATTGGTCACGTGTTTTATTTGATTTCTTTCGCAGAATTGTTTAAAGCGCTTGCTGGTGAATGCTGCGCCGCTATCTGTGACCAGTCTTCTTGGAAACCCAAAATAACTGAATACTTGTTCCAGCTTTTCTTCTGCTTCTGCTGATTTTGTGGTTTTGGTTGGCATAGCCCAAATATATTTGGTGTATGCGTCAACTATTACAAATAAGTAAGAGTGACCACTTGCGCTCTTACAAAAGGGTCCTAAATGGTCCACATGAATTGTGTCAAGAGGTTCCGCTACTTTTTCAATAGGATGTAGGCTTCCTTCCATCTTTCCATATTGCCCTCTTTTGTACAAACAGTCAATGCAAGCGTCAACGTATTTGCGAATGAACCTTGTCATGCGGGGAAACCAACAATTATCCTTGATGATTGAATCACAACGCTTGAGGCCTGGGTGTCCGATATCATCATGGTATTTTCTCATGATGTTCCAACGAGCTGCTTTTAGAACTACAAGCCTCAACTGGTCGTTTTGTATCTTCCTGTAAACTTTACCTTCCTGTAAGCAGTAATTTTTAGTAATATCTGGATCAGCAACATTATTTTCCAGCTTTTCCTTTATAATACGGATGTCTTCATCTTTATTTTGTAGGCATACTACCCAATCCAAGATATCTAATACGTTGACTTGCGTAGTGTCTACTGGAGCTCTGCTGAGGGCATCCACATGTTTGTGGGAAATACCTGGTCTGTGTATTATGCTCATGCTATACTCCTGGATACTGAGCCACCATCTAGCTATCCGTGATAGAAGGTCTTTCTTTTCGAATGTTTGTCTTACAGCTACGCAATCCGTTACGACTTTAAATTCGATTCCCGCAAGGTAAATTCTGAACCTTTTCAATGACTCGACGACTGCCAAGGTCTCGAGCTCATAGGAATGATACATTGATTCTTCTCGACTGGTCTTTCGACTAAAATAGGCTACTGGACGAAGAGTATCGTCATGTCTCTGAAGAAGTATTCCAGCTATTCCTTTACTCGATGCGTCCGTGTGGACCTCTGTCTCAGCATTTGGGTTATAAAGAGCAAGAATAGGCCTTTTCGTCAGGATTTCTTTCAAATCGTCGAAAGCCTTTTGCTGTGAAGGTCCCCATTCCCAAAGGGCATCTTTTTTCAATAGCCAGTATAGATCATGAGTCACCGTCGCGTAATTTTGTACGAATTTGCGAAAGTAGCTAGTAAGTCCGAGGAACATGCGGAGCTCATGTACATTGCTTGGTTCCTTGTATTTTGTCACCGCGTCGATTTTTCTTTCGCCTGGTCGTATGCCTGCTTCGCTGATGTCATAGCCTAAATATTCTATGTGAGATTGCAAAAAGGAGCATTTCTCAATGTTTAGAGTCAATTTTGCATCGCGGATAATATCTAATACTTGCCGCAGTGTGTCCAGTCCTTCATCAATCGTCTCAGTTGGAATTAGTAAGTCATCAATATAGGGCAGCACTCGATCAAATCTTAGGGCACCGAGAATTTTATCCATCAGGCGCTGGAATACGCAGGGTGAATTAGGTAAACCAAAGGGCATGCGCAGGAACTCATAGTGTCCCTCTGGAGTGACAAATCCTGTTTTGTTTATGGAATCCTTGCTCATTGGTATCTGATAGAAGCCTTGAGATAAGTCTAGACTTGTGAAGATTTTCTTTCCCGCCAGCTTCTCCACCTGGTCCTCTATAATTGGAAGGGGATACTTATCTTTCACCGTCTGACTGTTGAGTTTTCTAAAATCCACACATAACCTATAATCTCCTGATTTCTTTTTGACTAATATTATTGGACTTGAATACGCGGATGTTGAGTCTCTGACTATCCCATTATTTATCAAATCATTAATCTTCTCTCGAACTATAGCTTTCTCTTGAACGGACAAACGGTATGGTCGGTAACACACTGGTTTATCTGAATCTAATTCGATAAACATTTCGATTTTGTCCGTGCATCCGAGTTCATCAGTGTTCATTGAAAAACAGTCGCTGTATTCTGATAATAATGCATTCAGTTTCTGGCGAACGTTGACGTCTTCAGTTCCACAATTAACTTTGGATAAATCGATTTTATGTACCTTAAAATCTGATACCCGTCCTTGTTTGTTGACCTTTTCTTCTGGTAAATTCTGCATAGCACAAACAAGTCCTCTTGTCAAAAGTTGACCCTCATGCAGCAAAAGCGGAGATTCTGAAGAATTTGTGACCTCTAGTATACATTCACTTCCTTGAATCAAACATGAAGGTATTGCATAGTCAAATTCCTTGTATGATCTTCTGGAGGTTTCAATATACAGAACATCTTCAGCTGTAGCCTTCGTTAGCACATCAATCAGCATTACATGTTTGGGTGGAATAATTACGTCACTCCTGCATATCACTTCATATTTCGTCGGTTCCTCTTCACATGTGTTCATGGGCAATTCTGCTATTTTACGCATTTCAATCTTATTGCCGCTAATCAGAAATTCAATGCCCGGCGCGTTTATGACAGGTTGTCCAAGGATTATGTCCATATCTTGCATATGCCAGTCTGTGACTATTAACTGGGTGTTAAAAGGCATGCCATCAACATCAATGATTACCTCTAATAGACCTTTGGCTGGGACAGGAGATCCGCCGAACCCTCCAACGACTAAATCACATGGTAGAAGAGGTGAATTAAGTTTTTTGACAAAATCTAAGTTGGCAACATTGATCCTAGCGCCGGAATCAAAATAGGCACGTGCAGTAGTTTCATTGACTTTAACAGTTTTAAAATAAGCATCATTTACCTGATTACCAATGACGTGTACTGATGTTCCCTTTGATTCTGAGGAAGCATTGTCCGGTTTCGCAGATACGGATGGTTTGTGCCAACATCTTTCAGGAAGGTGACCCATTTTGCCGCAATATGTGCATGGTTTTTGTTGATGCTGGTTATTTTTAGGGCACCTCCTTACTGTATGTCCTGTTTCTTGGCACAGAAAGCACACAAATTTTTTGGATTCTTTTGTATTATTATCATATTTACTGTCCAAATTGGTAGGTTGGCGAGTTTGTAAGGATTTGAGTTTTGTTTCTTCCATTGTGCATAAAATTTTTCCATACAAATCTTTTGGGAACCGATAATTTCCAGCTCGTGCTGGCGCCTTCATGTAGTTTGGTAAGCCATCAATTATACAAGCGACAGCATTTTCTCCGTCAATTGAAAGTTTGGTAAGCATAGCATTCTTGTTATAGTAGTATTGTGTCATGCTTTCCGAAACAGACTTCTTCCTAGCTAGCATCTGACGTAGTGATTCAACAAAATCAATACTTTGCGGAAAAGCTTCGAGAACTTTTTCCTTCCACTCAGTCCACGTCATATCATAATCCTGCAGTGACGTGTGCCATATTCTTGCACTTCCAGATAAACGACTTTGCATAAAGTAGGACTTCATGTCGTCTGTCCAATTGTGTATAGCACTCAACTGTTCAATTTTGTTGAGCCATTGGGAAGCAAAAAGTTCCGAATTGTCCGGGTCGAACAGAGGTATCACTTCAGCTCTAGCAGTGACGTGATCCATAGTATGTGTAACAGTCTTACCGCGGTGCTTGTTATGTTTATAGTTATACTTTCCATCTGAGTCTGTGTCTGAAGAAGAACTTGGAGGATGCCATGGCCGCCATTTCTTTCTTTGAAGTTCCTCTGGACTCGCTGACCTCTCACGTCGTCTTCGTTTCATTGTACTTGACACTGGGATCCCACTTCTGAAATTGTTAAAACTTAGTTTAGTTCTAGTTGGGAAGTAAATAAAATTATTGAAATAGTTTAGTAAAATGCTATTTATTTGTTAGATTCCTATGAAACTAACTTACTAATGTCTGTTTGTAACTAACAATCTTTGTCTTTACGTGCCATAATTCCTGAAATTTGTAACCGATAGCTATTAGAACATCATCGAAGAAAAACACTTCCTGAAGTAAACTATGAACTTTAAGAAAGAAATAATTTTCACCATAAACGGAGTACAATCAATCTTCTAACAAAATCGTAACCTATGAAAGCCATAAACATACTTACAGTAACAGCAATAGTTGTGTACTTATCTTTTATTTCTAGGAAAACTTCTAGTTACTCGAGTCGGGCCAAAACCAATCCTCCTCTTACCCGGTTTCCTTCCCTTTTTGATTTTATTAGCCAGTCTTTATCAGTCAAAAGTCGTCCGACCATCGCGCGATGTCCCCCACGTGCCGCTCGAATAACTAGGTACCCTCTTCCTCCTTTTTATTTCTCTTTACAAAATTAATAACAAAAGTGCTACTCAAATTTATGTTAAAATTCCAATTATTAATTATGATGCTTGAAATTACACATTCTTAAATTAATCACCCAGAATAATTAAATAATTCGTGCTTGATATCACGTAAACAAACATGAAGCTAGTTCAGCATACCAAATCGTTCAAAACAGTTTCTCAAAGTCAATTTACTTGCTCAAAATAAATGGTATTATGAAAATAATCAAAATTAATTCACAGTTCAATAAACTAGTACCTAAGTTTTGGCAATTTTTGAATACAAATAATAAATAAATTTCAATATTTTCTTAGGATTATAGATGCAGGTTATATTAAACAACAAATAATAAAATTTGGTCAAGCGCGTGCCGGACTCAAAAAATCTAGCACATTAACGTACTGAAATTTCAACTAATACAATTATGTTTATGTGGTGGTACGGAACCCTCAGTGCGCGAGTCCGACTCGCACTTGGCCGGTTTTTTTTTTTATCACCCCGGACATAGGGCGAAATATGTAAACAAAAATTCGACCTCCCATACATCTGTTCTCGACAAATATTAGTACCAAATCGTAAAAGGATAATAAAACCATGGATAACAAAAGGTTTACTAAAATGCATGAAAAACAGGGATAGGTTACATAAGAAATATAAAAAATACCCAGATAATGAATTAATAACTATAACTTACAAAAGATACAGGAATTTCTGTAATAATCTACTCCGAAAGCTTAAGAAAGGTTATGAAAAGGAACAGTTAGATAAAAATAAACACAATAATAAGAAATTATGGGAAGCTATTAAACAAATAACAAATACAAATAAATCTATTGATACTGCGCTGTCTCTACTTTCTCAAGATAACCCTCAAAATTCGGTTGAGATGGCCAACTTATTTTTTTCCTCGGTAGGAAAAAATCTTGCTGAAAAAATCATAAACGATAGTCAAAATAATCATAAACCTCCTGAAACTTATAATAACACAACAAATATTCATTCCTTTGTACTCTTACAAGCAAATGAGCCAGAAATAGAAACTTTGATTAATAGTCTAAAATCGGATTGTGCCACTGGCTTAGATAACATTTCCAGCAAACTGATAAAAACGTACAAACATGTGCTCATTTCACCTATCTTGCATATTTGCAACCTCAGTATTTCTTCTGGCGAATTCCCCTCCATGTTTAAAAGATCTTTAATTAAACCTATATTTAAATCCGGTGACAGAAACAGTGTCAATAACTACAGGCCTATATCTATTCTACCTGCTTTGTCAAAGTTGTTGGAACGCTTGATAAATAATAGACTTATTAATTATTTGGAATCCCGGGGTCTTCTTTCCGACAACCAGTTTGGCTTTAGACGTGGTAGATCTACTGATATGGCTGTACGTCAACTTACTGAATTTCTAGTGCCCGAACTGGATGCCGGAAGGAAACCCTTGGTGATATTTCTTGACCTTGCAAAGGCCTTTGATACTGTTTCTGTCACAAATTTGATTAATAAACTGGAATCATTAGGAATTAGGGATCTGCAGTTGGATCTTTTTGCAGACTACCTCAAGGATAGGACTCAAAGGATCAAGGTTGGCAACTTCATGAGCGGCGAGCTACCAGTCACTTACGGTGTTCCGCAGGGCAGTATCCTCGGCCCTACGCTGTTTTTAACTTACATCAACGAGCTTTGCAATTTAAAGCTTATAAATGGGAAAATTATCACTTTTGCCGATGATACTGCCCTGTTGTTCAGCACCGACTCGTGGAGGGAGACCTTTGATTGTGCTCAGAAAGGTTTCAATCTTGTATCTGAATGGTTGTTTAGAAATGTGTTGACACTAAATGTTGGCAAAACTAAATATATGACTTTTTCTATCAGGAAACGTGACCAGCCTGAACCAGATTCCTTTAAAATAGTAGCCCACGCGTGCTCGGCAATTCCAAATTCTGTCTGCTCATGTCGTGTGCTTGAATCTACCTCTTCGGTTAAGTATCTTGGGATTATTATTGATCATGGTCTTAGTTTTGTTCCTCACATAGACTCCCTTACTAAAAGAACACGTAAACTTATTTATGTTTTTAAAAATCTTAGGCATGCCGCAGATAAAAACACGTTGCAGTTAGTTTATTACTCCTTATGCCAGGCCATTCTTGGTTATTGCATAACATCCTGGGGTGGCGTTTATAAATCAAATCTTTTAAAGCTGGAACGATCACAGCGAGCAATATTAAAAGTTAGTAATTTCTTACCCTATCGCTTCCCAACTAAAAAACTATATGATTATACGAAGGTGCTATCAGTTAGACAACTGTATATACTAAATGTTATTCTTCTGAAACATTCTTTACTTACCTATGATCCTGATCAATTAGTGAACAGACGCCGCAGTTATAATATATGCGCTAGTGTGTCCTGTCGTACTTCCTTTGCCCAAAGATCTTTCTACTTTCTAGGATCCTACTTATATAACTTTGTTAACAAAGAACTTAATATTTATGAACTTTTGAAAGCAGAAGTCAAGAAAAAGGTTTCCCTTTGGCTCATGTCATTAGATTATGATACGGTAGAAACCTTACTAATGCCATTATGTTGAAGTTACCAAGCCTACATACTACTCATAAATACCTACGCACTATAATATTCATACTCACACTACGTACACTCACGTACACGCACACACACACTCACACACACACTTTCATACTGACACACACTGAATTAATATTCTAGAATTATTTTAAGTTATATGTATATCTTTATCTCTTGCTATCTTTGTTCTTACTTTTTAAAGGAGTCTTAGCCGTGTGATTTTCGTGATGGGGTTGGGAGCCTGGTGATCTGTCATACAGGTTTTTCCTAGTACGGACACCAGGCTCTCACAAATCAACAATTTTTTATTGTATACCTACAAACTCCAAGTGTACCTACCTGATATATAGAAATTGTTTTTGTGAGAGCAAATAAACGCTTTATTTATTATTTTATTATTATTATTATCTGATGCTGTTTTTATGGGAAGTCGAAAATGCTTTTTCATATATCGATCGACTTATAGTACTTAGGGAAACTTGTTCAGTTTCATGGACAGAACCACCTCTTAAAACATCTGGGATGATAAAAAATTTGGATGTATGTAGGGACGGGGCTTGGAGATAAACACTTTTTTAAAATCACTATCTTTTATTTTATAATTTTACACGTCTTTTCAAATCTAGTCTTTCCGCCATACTTCTTCTTTCGTCCTTTTCTCTCTAATTCCTCACGCTCACACATCTGCTATCTCTTTCACTCTTACCTGTTGACATTCTATCTTTGCCTCTTTCACTCGCCTTCGTTCAGAAACCTGTCATGCTTTCACATCTTCGTTCAACAATTCAGCCATCCCACATGTATAACGACCGTAGATTTCAAGCGCAAGGAAAAACGGAAACGAGCGCATTTTTGTGTAAGCATTCTGCTGCTCGATTTTTAAGCACGATTTGTCTTTTCTTACAACTTATAATCCAGCAAGTTAGTTTCCATCGCACATTTCTCTTGACAGCAAGTTTCAAGAAAAAAGTTTTAATAAATATCTTTAATTGTATTACGTGTTTGTTGTTATTGTAGGTATGTAAAGGGTGTCCCAGAATTAATGCAAGATTTCAATTTGTCGCCACTTGTGCAGTAAAGTGCTGGCAACCCTAAAAAAAAATTGGACAGCTCAAAGTTTAGGGTTTAAAAAATGGAGCGTTACACGATAGAACCACGTGTCTTTATTATTGAAAAATATTTAAAAAAAAATAAAAAAAAAATAAAAATCATGAAAGCTTGGCGGCCGCAGTTCGAAAATTCGGAATAATGTTTTAACTTCGTCAACTGTGAAGAGATTAATTGAAAAATTCAGGGAGACTAAATCCATTGGAGACGCCAAATACACTGGTTGTCCAAAAACAAGCCGTTCAAATGTCAATATCGAAGCAGTGCGTGACAGTGTCGGCAAAGAATATATAATATTACGTGAAGAATTGCCACCGACACTGTCACGCACTGTTCGATATTGACATTTGAACGGCTTGTTTTTGGACGACCAGTGTGTTTGGCGTCTCCAACGGATCCAGTCTCCCTAATTTTTTCAATTTATACCTTCACAGTTGACGAAGTTAAAACACTATTCCGAATTTTCGAACTGCAGCCAACAAGCTTTCATTATTTTTGATTTTTTTAAATATTGTTCAATAATGAAGACACGTTTTTCTACTCGTATCGTGTAACGCTCCATTTTTACTAACCCTAAACTTTCAACTGTCGAATTATTATTATTTAGGGTTGCCAGCACTTTACTGCACAAATGGCGTTAAATTCAAATCTTGCGTTAAATCTGGGCTCCCTTTACTATGTACATAAAGTAGGTACTGCAAATATTAAAATCATGATCACAATAAACTTTTACTATGAGATGAGATCCATTCTAAGATAATAAAAAATAAATTAGAAAATTATTATAATTCTTAATTTTATTAAAAATAATTAAATAAAAAAATATATAGTACCTTCATAAGCACCTTATGTTCCCTCTTTACTTAAGCAAGCATGCGTCATACAATTATAAGAATTGATATTAATGCAACGACTCCCTCGGATGGCTCGCGTGCTATTTCCGCGCGCGACATGGGTGGCGGCGGCGATGTTATAAATCAACGCGACTCGTTCCCAGAATGTATCGCCCGAATAATTCAAATAATCTCACGAGCGGCCGCCCTGCTCCAACTCTAATAGCTAATGGTTCCTGCTAATTAATATATTCGTCCCGGATGCAAACATCCCTGTTTCGTCGAACTTGTCGCGATGCCGCTATTAAAAAAACAGGTGTCGGAAAGATTAACGGCAGGAGTTTGAAATAATCGTGAAGGTGGAGAAAATTTCTGAATATTTTTATTATTTTCCTTCCCCACAGCTTTTTTACTAATTATAGTGATATGCCGCACTACGCATGGCATGATAAGTATATACTATAAAATTAACTGAGAATAAAGTAGTAACACTAGGTAGATTTTTACTTTGTAGACTTAAGTTATGATTCGAATTCAAAACTTAAACTGAAGTTAGGCAGATGTTGAGTCCAGAGATACATCAAAGTGTGTGTGTGATATCAAAGGGTGAGTTGTAAAATTGTTGAGTGTTGTTGTTTGTTTAAAGTTATTTTCGTTTTACTTTGAACCGCTTTAAACCACAGGTTAGATAGAGAACTTTAGGGCGAGGAGAGGGTGGGGGGAAGTGCTGAGGGGTAGTAAGTTTTGTTCTGATAGATGTGTTCGAGAAATATCCTAACACTTGTAATGAATGAAATGAACTCCTATAGGAGTTTTCAATCATTCGGGTCGTGAGGTACAGGCAAGAGCAGGCCAAACTTTACACTTCTAGAGCGACTTAAGTTCTTGCTGCGATTGAAATTAGAATGGTTAATGTGTATGACGCGCTTTTGAATGCCAATCATGGTTATTCTCTTCGCTGTTTTAAACTATTAGTGTCTTTACAATCCCCAAAATGTCCTGTTTCTTATTCGTCTTTTTGACGTCTGTTAGTAACCCAGTCACGTTATGTTACTTTGAGTATTATTTAGAACACCATAGAACTTCTCATCGAAGTATTGATAATTCAAATCAATATTCATTACTCCTCGGAGGCGGCAAGAGTGTTAACTTGTCGATAACTCTGTAATGTGCAGCGCGGAGTAGTTAGGGAACTTCACCTAAAGTCGGGCAATTGTCGAGAATTAGGTACTGGAACCGAATAGGTTAGACTAGAGGTCTGACAGGGAGCTTCTCTTCAACAAAGCATTATGTCCTGTAACAATAGAGTAACACGATTTTCGCGCGCAAAGCCCGTTGCTCTAAGCCTGTAACTCAACTCATGGTTCACTTTCATAACAGTTTTCGTATAGTTTATACGTAAAAGCCAGCTTTTTGAAGCAAAAATATGGCGACCGTCATAGATGCGGGATAACGTGCCTCCATTTGCGTGGAGCCGCGCCGCGTGACACATGGCGCGGACATTACATTATTATGACGAGAAATTTCTTCATTTTGCCCTTTTTGCCGGCGGGATGGCTGTTATCTATCAAGCCGCGTGTAATCTGGCTTTGTGCTTGAGGTTTGCGTCTGACGGCCCTGCCTTCCCCCGCGTCGAGCCACGGTCGGTGGAGGGTTGCCACGGGACCCGCTTGCGCTCCTATATCATTTCTTATTTTTTCAAGTCTGTTAAGCACACTATAAGTTTGATACAAAGAAGCTATAAAATACTCTTAAAGTAGACAGTTAACGACAGACAAAATGTAATAAGGCGTCGAATACCAATAAAATTATACGAGACGTGACTTATCTAGAATGCCATAAAAAATATGTAAAATGAACCACTACGAAGCGGTTTGACGTCGAGTGGTATTAGAATTCCAATATAGCCTCCACCCTACATGGTAAGTAGGCAAAACGTTTGAGATTCCTCTCTTAATAACATCGCACCCGTGTTATTTTTTCAGGCGCTTTCGATGTAAATTGCATCGGTCTCGCGAGGGGTGCGACACGGCTAGACCAAGAGGACACAGAAAAGAGCTTTTCTTGATATCATAGAAAAATAAACTTTATTGCTATTAAGATTCAGATTGACACGAAAGTGATTATGTGTGCTCGAACAAAGTGGTATAAAAAAGCGTGGTATTCTGTAATATAAAAAATACATGGTCATTGTTTCCTTTCTGTCTGAACTGACCCTAATACGACTTTAGGACAAAGCACAGTGTAAAGTGAAGGGGGAGAGAGGAGGGGTGTCACCTATAAGATCATAGACTGTCCAAGACTGGCTTCAAAGCGTCACAAAAATTGTGTAACTTATGCTCTACCGTTCGTCAGAAGCTGCTCGGTCACAGAATATATGATAATAGTAAACAAGCTCGGTGTAACGACACTATGGCTCCTACGGGTCCGCTTCCAGGTAATAACATGTTTTATCAGCTCTGATCGTGAACACAGACGCTACAAAACTGAACTGGTGGTAATGTTCTCCGAGACAACTTTCCTTTCGTGTAAGATACATACGACGAAGTAACTACATAATATCATAAAATACATAATTGTATTTACCGGAATATTTGTACAAAAAAAAATTGCTTGTTTTAGGGATCGTAGAGCCAAGAAGCCCGTTGGTCATGATATGCTGATGAAAACCAAGTTTTACCGTATGGCTCACCGTCGCAAGGTTGCATGTATGTCGGTCTTTTACAGATTGTACTTCGGAGACAGTGCTCAAGAGCTCCATGAGCTTATTCCACCATCTCCCTTTTACCATCGGGAGTCTAGACGAACAGCAGGATATCACCCACACTTGGTTGATAATCCACACATTCGCTCAAAGCGCTTTGAAACATCTTTTATTATGCGCACGGCTAAGCAGTGGAATTATCTACCAGCGTCTGTGTTCCCAAGTTTATATAACCCGAATCTATTCAAGTCGCGAGTGAATAGGCTTCTCTGGGCGAGCACGTCCCATCGTCAAAACTATTCGTCTCATCGTCGTCAAGACTAGATCGAGGTCAAGAGTAAGCCACCAATAAACCATTTAATCGAAATTTTAGACAATATGGCATAAGTAAATTAAGCCCACGTTTAAACATGAGCTGTATGGCATGTTAAGATAACCCTATCAACAGGTAATGTATCTGTCTATGCGTATATGTATAACTGTCTATGCATATGAGATGATGGAAAAAACAAAACTATTGTTTAATCTTTTCATAGTTTTAGAAGGTACAAGAATACCCCAACACAATTAGTGTTCAAAACATAAAGGTGAAAATATTTTACTATTTAACCTAGTTTGACTTCCAATTTCCATCATATTTGTTAACCACGGTTTTTTACAGACACGTAAGCCATTTACATCCTTACTTACTTTTGTTCGCGGGTTAAAAATAAATAAATTTGGAAGAGCTTTGCAAGTGAAAGAGTATGAGGCGACCTACTTACAGCACTTTGTCTGAAGTTCTTCTGAGATTAATGTTTCTTTATGTAGCCGCCACGTCTCGCGTCGCGTACCTACTACATCCGATTACACAAGAAAAAAAACCGGTCAAGTGCGAGTCGGACTCGCGCGCCGAGGGTTCCGATATACCTATAGTATTTTTGGAAGCAATAAAGTCCATTTTCAGGACCGCAAAACTAAATTTGTTTGTAAAGGTTTTTTACAGATTTCTGAAAAACTGTGCAACTTAGAAAGATCGTTTTATTTTTGCTGTAAAGTTTACATAAACCTCTGTCAACTGTAATTAATTCAGATTTTCCCTTACTCAAACTTCGGAGATAAGGGGGGGGGAATGGTATTTTTTTTGACATTTTTCATCATAACTTGAAAACTAAGAAACTTAAAAAAATACAAAAATATATTTTAAAATGTACAAGTAAAGCCCTTTCATATGATACCCCACTCGACCTAGTAGCGACAATTTGAAATTTGGCCCCCCCTATTTGGGCCCCTTTACATTAATAATCATACTTTTTTCAAAAAATTTTCATGTGCAATTAAGTTGGGCAACTATATTCTAAAACTATTCCAAATTTCAGCTCGATAGCGTAAGTGGTTGCTGAGATATAGAGGTGTGACAGACAGACGGACAGACAGAGCGGCACCATAAGGGTTCCTTTTTTTTACCATTTTGGTATCGGAACCCTAAAAAGGAAAACATCGCGACAAAGAAGAGAGAATCCGGTCATCCTCACCTCTAGTCGGGGGCGGATCAACCGATTTCACTTTGCTTTGGTAGGCATAATTCATATTATAACGATCAATAATGGTTATAAAATACAAAGATACGAGTAATTATATCCGTAACAATTTTAGAAAACGTACGTCACGTGTAAACGGAAACCTAAAACCAAATTGATATTCAGATGAAACATACAATGTAGACGTTTATAAAATAGATGGCCCATTGGGGAAAAACGTGTGAACTGGGACCGCTTTGAAAAATGTCTTCCATAAGTGTCAGCGGGGCGGGAGGGGGCGGGAGGGGGGCGGGAGGGGGCGGGAGGGTATCACATTCCAATATAAGATATTGGAAACAATTCGCGAGGACATTTGTTGAGGAGCGAGCAGAGCGTGTCCGCTGACGGATAGACACCGACACTATTAAGGGCTGACAAATTTGACACCATTATTTTACTCAGTTCAGAAGCCGTCATTTTCTGCCTTAACATATTTTACTTGTTCCCGTCCACAATTTTTCACTCTATCATTTTATAAGTTTGTTGTCGATTTGCTTATGTGAGTAAAAGTGTTTTGCTGCAGGCAAGTTTTAGATACGCAGGACGTTCTGAATAAAGGCCAGGTTAAAAGTACCCTAAACCGACGAGCATGTATGAAAGGATTGATGAAAGTACAAGAAGCAAGGGAAGTATGTCAAGATCGTAGCAGGTGGAGGACTGTGGTCTCTGCCTACCCCAACGGGAAAGAGGCGTGATGTTATGTATGTATGTAAGTTTTAGATTTTCGTCTCAGACAGATATTCGAGTCGGACGTTTGCTGGAACGATATGGACGGTGTGAGGATGAATTAATTATTAAATCTAGCGTTTATTCAAAATGCTAATGAAGAAATACTTCAAATCTACCTCTACATACGTGTACCTACGCCGTTCAGTCACAAAAGGAGCAACCGTTATAATGTGATAATGCATACAATATGACAGTCCTGGTATGTTATAACAATAAAATATAAAACATGAATGAACACACAATCCGGGAAATTGGGACAATTCTCCGGAGCAGAGAAAAGGCGGGTTAAATTGCGGAGCGGCCAATTTGTATCCACGGCGTGTAAAAATTAATGCTACCCTGCATTCACATCTGCGGCATTTGCCTCTCTCGGTTATTTACTGACTGATAATCATAAATTAAGAAATTAATATTAATTATTATGCTCCGAAATATGACAGATAATAGACAGGCTTTTCCAGGATTTAAGAACTTTCCTTGAACTTAACTTTTTGAACTTAAGGGACAGAAAAATTGTGCGTAGCTATCGGCTTATCTTCAATAATGCTGAAACAACACAAAAAGAAGGCAATGAAACGAAAAAACACCAAAACTTTATTCAAACAAAAATATTAAAAGATAATCTGCAAAGAGTGCATCATAGAGTGACATTATTCAGCTTATTTCCCAAAGGCTCTTCTTCATATTTTCATCACAAACATCGCTCGCCGACGTTGCGTCCTATAACTATGTACATAGCTGTGCGTATACATTGCAGTTTGCACAAAATAAATTGCACGTAAATATTTTATAGTCGCTGTGGAGTTTCTTGGGGTCGCGAGGTTCCTTCTGTTTTTCCTTCAGGGCTTCACTTTAATAAACTGCATATCTACAAAACGAGCTCAGAAGAAACGGTATAGTACCCACTTGCCAACATTAAACGACTGAATAATAAAACATCTTTATGAAAAAAATCGATCACATAAATTAAATTGTGTATGGACAGAAAAACTAACTTATCTATGATATGATTTTCGATCTTTCCCCAAAGTGCGCAATTCTATCTCCAGGATTTATTAAGCCTTTTCGTTTGTGAGGACAGCCCGTTATAACACTTGTAAACTGCATTTTATTAAATTTTGACAGTAAACTATCCTTTGGTCTTTGTTGCTCGGGTAGTAGATTTTAAATACATACTCGTAAATATACAGAATTTTTCGCACAAGGTCATCTGATCCCAACAGTATTATTTGTTTTTTAGGAGCTTCATGCATGATCTTCAAAGTAAGTTTAAAATTTCAACGAGTATGAACAAAATAAGTAAGTAATAGAAAATATTTACTTTTGAAACTGAGACGAAGAGAAGAGAAGTAGACTGATAAGTGTTATAGTGTGTGTTATAATAGTTCGAGTGCCTGTAGCACCACTTGAACTGTTATAACACTTATCAAATCAAACCGAGAGCCTTTGTTAAGTTGACTTAACACTGTCAAAGCTCTTGGTATACTCGTAAACCTGCTGTTTCGGTAGTTGTTGTGGCCGAGACTTACTTGAAGTAATTTGTGATGTCGAAGGTTCCTAGTAGTAACTTCAAGATAAAAAAAACCGGCCAAGTGCGAGTCGGACTCGCGCCCTAAGGGTTCCGTAACTATCTACCATATGATATACTAAAAGCTTTTGCTCTTTGATTTTAAAAACTACGGGACCATACAACTTGACCCCTCTTTTATAGAAAAGTTCTTGAAACGGGAGCTCACTTTAATTGGTTATTATTAGTTGTGAGAAAAATTTAAATATTTAATGATTTTAGACTTTTCCCTTTATTTATACTGTGAGACCTAGCTTCTTGCCAAATTTCATAATTTTGGGTCAACGGGAAGTACCCTGTAGGTTTTGCTTTTTTGCATAAATGTATGGAGATGAGGACATAAAACGCCATATCTTTTGATTGCGTCGGTGTAAAAAATTGAAATTTTCAGATCTTGTGTGGTTTATCAATTTCATCCTGATACCTCTTCTCGTTTGTGAGAAAAAGAGTCTTGACAGACAGACAGACGGACAACAAAGTGATCCTATAAAGGTTCCGTTTTTAGGGTTCCGTACCTCAAAAGAAAAAAAACGGAACCCTTATAGGATCACTTTGTTGTCCGTCTGTCTGTCTGTCTGTCTGTCAAGACCCTTTATCTCACGAAATTAATACCATATATCAGGGTCCATGAACCACACAAGATCTGAAAATTTCAATTTTTTACAACAACGCAATCAAAAGATATGGCATTTTATGTTCTCATCTCCATACATTTATGCACTAAAGCAAAACCTATAGGGTGCTTCCCGTTGACCTAAAATTCTGAAATTTGGCAAGAAGCTAGGTCTTAAAGTACAAATAAAGAGAAAAGTCTGAAATCATTAAATATTACAACTTTTCTCACAACTAACAGTAACCAATTGTGGTGAGCTCCCGTTTCAAGAACATTCATATAAGAGAGGGGTCAAGTTGGATGGTTGCTAAGGCGATTTTTGTTTTAGTTCTATTTTAAAAACAGGAACACTTACAAACTTGGAAATTGGTATGTTTACAGTGCATAAGCTATAAAATAACATCAAATAATAAAATTTGGTCAAGCGCGTGTCGGACCTAAAAAATCTAGCACATTAACTTACTGAAATTTCAACTTATACAATTATGATTATGTGGTGGCTTGGTGCGCGAGTCCGACTCGCACTTGGCCGGTTTTTTTTTTTATTTTGAGGTACGGAACCCTAAAAATTACTGAGTAGTTCAAGAGCATCCATTTTGCCTTAAGCTACATTCACTAAAAACATACATCCGATTATAGATTTGCGTAGGTTTAATGGCAAAAGGTGAAATTTTGTACAAAGCTGTTCATAATTTGTTTTTGAATAGCACTCCTTAGTTTGGAATCTTTAGCAGAGGTATCAATGTAATTAATGAATTTATCTGTAGATTTTTTGCAGGGACTTCAGATTTGAGAAGCGCAGCAATAAATTATTTTAAGAGGCTTCATTTGCTTAAAACACCTAGGAGTACGCTTCACACATCTGATGAACATGTAAAAACACTCTGTTGCGGAGCAGAAGGCAGGGTCACCCTCCACCACAGAACTCTCGCTTCCATTCCCAACCACACTAAAGATTATTTGGAAACAGATTTAAAAATCTCAACTACAAAAGAGAAATGTATTATTTTGTTCCACTTCCACAGTCTCCCTCAGATCTGAATACAAGTATCTAGAGGTAGTTTAGAATCAACATGAGAAACCTAAATGAATAAAAGGTTTCAAGAATTTGTGACCCAAACTTTTCAAATCAACAAATTCCACTTTAAAAGTAAGTACTTTTAAAAGAAAGCACATTGATATGAATCTGATCAGGAAATTGAATTTCACGCAGAATTATTTGATAATCTCAAGGAGATGACGGGCGGTATCGTGTCGCCCGACGGGAAGGGAATCATATCAGCGATCGACTCGCCCCGCTCGTCCCGCACTCGGCTTGGGCTCACTTATAGACAGACATACTGACATTGATAAATGAACAAAACCCATTTATTAAAGTACGCTACTTTCTAAAGACTATTATCATAAATTACACATCATTACACACATGAGAGCTGTGTGGGTGTTGTGTTTGATATATTTCCCTAATTCATCTGTGAGTATCCCGAACGACGGGCCTTTGAGAAACAGCATATTATTATAGATAAATGTTGGGATGCCTCTTATTGACAAGTTATATTAATTCTTTCCTCCGCACGGTGATTGGCTCCAGGATTATCGATCTAAAATGGTACCATAAGTTATTTCTGGAAATAACTTACTCGTAATAATATGGATGTCATGTGTAACTGCATCAAGTAACAGCACATTTGAAGTAATTTTTGTCATGAAAATAAAATGTATTTGTTATGCGTGCAGCATATCCGCCACCTAACCTGGAACTGTGGGTGGGTATAGTGTAGTGTATGCAGAGCTGAAGTCGGGAGCGGATCCTCGCGAGGAAGGAAGTCGCGCTTCCCTTCCGCTCCGCCTGGCGCCTGCAGTGCAGTACCAAGTACGTACAGGTGATAATAGCTGTGCCGACTACTTACTTACATCACCTCTTATTAATACATATTTACCTCCTACCTACCTTTATACCTCTTACTATTTCGTATAAACTTTACCATTGGCAAGTTAGGCTCAATGTTTATTATTTTCCCACAGAATAGAACCTTTAAATAATTAAGTTTACATGACATGTTGTGACTTCCAATAACAAGTGCACGTACACTTGTACAGCCAACAGCATGCCAGCAGAACAAAATTTGGACTTAAGGCATTGTAATAGAGTTGCAAATGTTTCCACTCACGTGCGGTTGACCATAGAAATTTGTTGGAAAGTCTTCCGTTCTCAACAAGTAGCCCTTCATCACCCTGTATACCTTGGAACTACATCTAATCACTTTATACTTTATGTCTTTTGCAAATTAATTGCATTAATTATTGATCTAAACAGGAAGTCTTTGAATATTTAAGTGTATTTTAGTGGATGACTGTGACACAGGGGGAAAGTGGTATGAAACGCAAACTCTGACGTTCTTCCGGGTGACTCGTTTGAGGCGAGTGGGGGCAATCTCTGACGTCACAAGACTGTTTGCGTATCTCGTGTCCTGTCCCGCAACCCGCAAGGAGACGGCTCGTCCCGTGCACTGTACAAACAGAATTAACTCGCAGGACATACACTGTACCAAGCTTATTTACAGGGTGAAACAGATGCAGTGTTTAAAAATTTAGGCTGATAAACTCGAGGGCTAAGCTCATGTAAGAAAAATAATATTTTATATTGAAAGTCTTTGCATAATCGCTCTTGTCAGAATTTAGGATGCGTGAGCCTTTGACCGCAAGAACAGCTTACGTCACCCATAAAAAGATTTTGTTAAAAAGTTGTGTAAAAATGTAGAAAGCATTCGAAGAGCGGTTCTTGATTTAAATTAATTTCTGTGGTGGTCATAAGGACCCTGTATTTTTGTTTTTGAGCTGGGTCACCTGTATTATCTGTAGTATGTACGGTACAGTACCTACGACTGTGAGCACCCCGGGCTCTGCTGGGAGCACCTCTCCGCTATGACGAGCTCTCCACTCGTCGTCTCACAGGGAATCCCATTAGCCAAGCGCATTTAATGTATTAACTTACCTCACAGACGTGCAACTAACGATATTACGTTAGTAAGACAAAAGGTGTCACATAAAACCTCTCAATAAGCTTTAATTTCACACGACTGTTTTGTATGTAAGCACCTCAGACGCTGTCCACTCCGTAGCTAATTAACATAAGTATTGGTTTCCATTTTATTATTCTCATTGAAAGTGGTATACTGTATGTAATAAGTCCATCGAGCCACAGATTAGATAATAGTAAACATCGGGCGTAGAAGAGAGAAGAGCATCACGTTATAGCGCATTTCAACATAAATATTTGTTTGTTCCGGATAAATTGTTCAGTTTCATGGTCGACACTTTCACTTTCAGTTTTCAGTTTTAAGCTTTTTTTTTTCTTTTTTTCCCACCATGGCGTGGCATTGTTTGTGATGCGATGTAGTTTAGCTGACGTAATTAAGAGATTTTAATATCCAACAATTAATAAACGATTTAATCTGTATTAATAGTGTCCCTGCCCCTGTGTTAATAGTGTCCCTGCTATATTATCATATCGTGTGGGTTGCAATGTCAATAATCGACCTCATGAATGATGGGCCACAGTCCTTTGGCGGCTCAACAACTCTGACACCAGGGTTTGAGAGGTCGGTCCCTGCTATACAATACAGGGACACCTTCTAAAAACTGAAAGTGTCTTCAATGTTTCATCAATTATTATGTTTCACTGGATATCTATAAAAGTAAAACTGAAAGTTACTGTGATTTTGTATTTAGAGTTCTGTACCCAAATGGTGAAAACGTGACCTTATTATATGCCTCAAATGTCTTGTCTGTCAGCCGGCTGTATCTCATGAACCGTAATAGGTAGAAATTTTCACAGATTATGTATTTCTGTTGAATCTGTAACAACAAATAATAAAAATAAAATATAAATAAACGAATCTTTTCAGGCGATTTTTGCTTGATTTTTGTTTTAGCTTCACTGAATTCTACAAGTACAGAGCCGCGATCAACAGCCAGTAAAACATTACATTGCATATAATCAACGTTGGTGTAGAATTAGGATTGATTTCACATCATAATATATTTTGTGACTTTGTTCCTGTAGGTATAGTTTAGTATTGCACCCGCGCTTCGAATTGTACTTCGCAAGGGTATCGGGACACGTCGCCAGATTCAATTTAATATTGCCTCGAACCTATACAATCGTATTATAAAGGTAGCTTTTATGGAGCTCCTAACTTTTTATTGAGAATTTTGAGGCACCAACGTCACATTATTTGATACTTTAACTTTTATATCGCGCATACGTAAGCGGTCTTCGATATTTGGTGTTTGCGATGGGTTAAATATTTAGCAATAAATCGTAGTTTGTATTTATGTAATGCTATACGGGGTTGGGAAGGGAGGGGCTGTGGTGAACCATTTCATACATTGCGAGCTTTCTGTTATGGGCCATTACCGGCGCATTTACTGCGCTCGTATGAAAATTACCTACGATACAATTTGAGCAAAAGGAACGCGAAAACACCCCTAACCCGAGTAGAGCCGTCGCGCGATGCTCGTAATACGTGGAGGTGTTCGCTCTGCGATATTGTTTTTACACGATACCCTCGTCTGAATGAAATTAGATTGCTTGCCGTCGCAAATTTGATGATAAACCAAGGCCAAATTTAATTTGGACTCGCTGCATAAATTTCAAATCAATTTAATGTTATAGTTAAGGAATGGTTTACCCGATTGAATTAAATAATGACAACAGTCAAGTTTATTGTGTTACTTCTTTGAAGTTAGTTTTGACATGAACAAAGAACAGGCAATAAATAAACTATGCCCTTTCTACCTGATCAGTGGTTAAAGTTGCCTTTAACAAGTTTTCATGAAATATTTTTATTGCGGCCTCTTAGTATTTCTACGTGGACACGCCTTATAAATGCACCAATTTTTTTCCAGGTACTAGTTAGGCACATAGCTCTCAATTTTTGATAGGAGCCAATTCCATTGAAAATACAAGAATTGGCTCCTATCAAAAATTTAAAGCTATGTACCTAACTAGTACTTGGAAAAAAATTGGTGCATTTATAAGGCGTGTCCACGTAGAAATACTAAGCGGCTGGAATAAAAATATTTCATGAAAACTTGTTTAAAGCAACTATAACCACTGACAGACCTGACATAGTTCTTTCTCTATCCTTTTTACAAAAAAATTGTAACTAACTGTCAAAGTTTTGTGAATAAATGCCAGAGTTGGGGCGAAGGTGTAGGTATTCCTACCTTCTTTGTAAGTCTGGGTTTATTTCTTTTATTTTACTTTTGCAGAACCCGTGAAGTTTTTATTCGTCATCTCCGTACGAACGAGGTGGAAAACAAGGCAATCACAAGTTAGCGGGAAGCCGCGGGACTTCCCCTCCCCCCACCACCTCCCGTCGCGATAACCAAGCAAATAATACACCTTTAACACTGCCCCTACCATGTTATAACATGAGACAAATCACGAGACACGACAGTCAGAGGCATATAAAAGTTTATGAATGATTTTTGTTTTATCAAATAAAGAAAAAGTTAAAAAACTTTATAGCAGAACCTAATTAGAAATATTGTAGCGTTGTGCCTCCCGTTACTGGTAATGAGTATAATTAGTGTTGCCAGTTTATGTCCCTCTTGAGCCCACTGTGCACACTGCGGGGAGAGATAAGTGAGGACATCGACGGCTTTTATTACTTATTTCCTTGATGAGCTAACACAACGGTATAAAAAAGAAAATTAATTAAGGCCATGAAGATAAGGCTACACATAGTGTTATCTTTTACATCAATGTGTTATACTTCATCCGAATCATTTTTTCACCAAAAACTTAAAACCTCGAATTCAGGCGAAAACGTTACGTCAAAGTAATTTCAAGTATAAAGTATCAATTTGTGTCATGTTCGTCACCTGCGACCGGCGGCGGCGGCGGTGACTCGGCGCCCGCCATTTATGTTAATATGCTAATTAAGTAGGTCTTCCATCTAGCTCGGCTCGGGCTGCTCGGGATTCAGCCTCTTCCCTCGTTGTTAATGGAGTTAGTTGTTTTGTGTACGAAAAATGAGCGGACGATTCGGGGCGCTGGACGGGGCTGTTAAAAATTAGCCTGCTTAGGTAAAGCCACCCCTACTCAACCCTGCACGAGGCTTTGCGACCTTGTTTGTAGGCTACGCAATTGCGTAACAGTTGACCGAAAATATGCTTGAACAATAAATAAAATTAAATAAAAGTATAAATAAAAGTAATAAAAGTAAAGTTTTTTCCGGCAGCGGACGTTTTGTGTGGGATGTAATGATGATAGTATTATTTTATCGCAAATTAGAACAATTACTAATAGCAAGTTAGATCTCGCTAGAAAACGAGCACTTCCACATACACACCCGCCCTCACGATGACGATCGTTGTTGGAAATGGCTGCAGATTTGATTTATTTGAGGGTGTATTGTATACGCTACTCGTAAAGGCCAAAAAACAGTCAACGGCGGCGGTGGTCGACTGTCAAGCTCTCAAATACAAATACAAAACCAGCTAATCCTATTGCGAATCATATTGTATCATCCCCGTCCGCTTCTGTTTGCTGTCTCGGTCTCGACACAAATAACAACCGCCTCGATCCGAGCTCAGTGCTGAAATTTGCCAGAAGTTTAATCATTACATTCCGAATTAATGGTTATTCCCTATTACCTTACGATGTTACAATAGTATATTGCTCATCGAGAAGAGAAAGGGACCGATTCCCAACGAGAGTGTCGTTTCAATACACCCGAGGTTGGAATCGTACTTTCTTTCGAGTGATGCGTGCTATAAACTTCACCTATAAGGAAATAACGACAGAAAAATAAAACTCAAAATTGGAGTTTCAGAACTTCATTCTCTTCTAGTATTTTTGTATGTGTATTTCGCCAATATTTTGTATTTTAATTTCAGAAAAGTGCAATTGGCCAGTAGCATTTCACGGACTTAGAAAAAAAACTTTTTGGCTTTTGGCATTATAATATTAAAAGGACGCCATCGACCGGCATTGACCAAAATTTAAAAAAACACAGCACGTTAGAAATGAATTTTCATACAATATTCCATTCCGCTCAGCTCGTCAACAATGGACTTTCATATAATATTCCATCCCGCTCAGCACGTTAACAATGGATTTTCATATAATATTCCATCCCGCTCAGCACGTTAACAATGGATTTTCATATAATATTCCATCCCGCTCAGCACGTTAACAATGGATTTCATATTATATTCCATCCCGCTCAGCACGTTAACAATGGATTTTCATATAATATTCCATCCCGAATATTTGTACGATTGCACAATGACGTACATTCTTCCTCATTTTTAAAATAGGATTTAGGTGACTTCTTAGCAAGAATTCTTAGTAAGAATTACCTATCCAAAAGGTACTCGTTGCGTTGACAATGGAATACTCAATTCAACTGGTGACAGTGTATCCTATTCAAAATAAACATATTTAGTTAAATCAGAATTCATATAAGAATTTATATAATTTATTTATTTAACTGTTTCAACTGTTTATTTATTTATTTTATTTATTCAAAAACGTTTCTAAACCAGCCGTCAAAACTTACTGGATTAGCTTATACACTCCAAATAACAGCGGTCGTGTTGAAGTTCTGAATATGAAAATATATTTGTACGAAATTTCGTCAAAGAGGGTGAAATATTACAGAAACATAAATAAACACGTGAGAATAAACTATATCTCGCATTTAGGGGGTAATTTTTCACTCGGGTGTCGAATGCTCGTAAACGATATTGGAAACAATTTGAGCGATCCCCTGCCAACCCCCTCCCTTCTCCTCCTCTCCCCTCGACGCCCTACGAAAGAGCACGCGTCCACAAAGGGAAGATAATATGAATAGCGATCGTTTCCTCAAATACAACTAAAATAAACCATCATCGGTAGACTATCGTGCGGCAGGAACTCACGGCCACAGATGAGTGGTATCTAACGAACAAAGCCCGCACTACGTATAAAAAATTCCGTAGAAACCAGGAAAGTGTGGCCAAACGTACTCAACAATTATTTGTATTCAGAAAACAACAATCAACTGCATTTTGTGAGACAGCAATAAGACCGTGCCTACAAAAATAAAATGTACTTATATTTAACTTAAATAAAGAATTGTTCATTCAAATCAAGTGATAAATAATCGTGGTATGAGTCGTTCAAATAAATAGTTTTTCGGTAGAAAAATCAAGTATAAATAAAGTATATATTGTAAAAGAAGTAATATGGCCTGGGAAATAAATATAGGTATAAATTTGCGGGGTTCAGACTATTCGTGTGTTTGTGTAACGAAGCTTGTATCTGTATTCCTTTCCGTGTTTTACTTCCTCAATCTTTTCATTTGCTTTTGGCTGATAAATAAATAAGATAACGCGATATTTTTCTCTTTGATTTACAAGTTGTCTGAAGTGGAACCATGGGTGTTGTTTAAAGTGAGAACAGAGAATTATTTTTATTTTGCTGGCTGGAGTAACATTGAAATTATGATACGGATTGTGAGTAGTGGCAACATTCAGATATATTTAATAAAGGAAAGTACTTCTATATGTTTTACCATATTACGGTACGGCACACTCGGCATGACGTAACATCGCTTGAAATGTATCAGCAGCTTTACTTTACTTCTTTTTCTAAAACATAGAGCCAGTACCATGATCTGAGTAGTATCAAGTTCAGAGCTCGTAAGGACGAGAGAAACAGCTGAACCTTCTGACTGCCTGTGCCGTGTAATGTTTACGAGATCAAAGCTATTTGTCACCTCATCACAGCTTTAAAGCTTGTTGGAGTGGTCTTATTCATCGAGATGAAACTTCTAATGTCGGCTTTCAAATAATTTAACAAAAAAACCGTCCAAGTGCGTGTCAGGCCACGCGCAGTTTAGGATTCCGTAGTTTTTCAGGCCTTTTTTTTATCGAAAAACAGGTTTTATTTTAGTATTTAATAACGTTTCATGACATAAGCCCTTTACCTCTTAAAGCTCAGCGTGGGCCTTGCGCCTGATTGCTATTGCTGTTTTTATTATTTCCAGTTTTCGGTAATATAATAGCTAATTATCATGTGAAACCTACTTAGATGTGATAATTTCTTTCACATTTCCAAGAAGAACCGTTTAGCTGGCAGGGGAGGAAGGACACTCGACTCCAACAATAAATTGCGCTTTTGAGCTAAATATTTCCCAAATGGATCCCTAAATCGAAAAACTTTAGACGTAGACTCACATTATTTTTAAAAGACCTACTGTAATAGGACAAGCCTGCCGCAAATAAAAATAAAATCCCAACCAATTTTTTTTTATCATTTCAATAGAAATTATTTCTCTTACTACGCATACGGAGACTTGCCCTGGTTCTGAGAAACATAACAAAGAAAATGGTGTCATAGTGTGAAAATGGTGTCTAATTACATAAATACATAACAAAGACGCAAGAAGTGCGGTAAACGTTCGGATTGACTTTGGATTGCAAATATTACAAAAAGGCGTAAGTGCCACTATCTTGTTTAGCAAAGCAGAGCCTTAAGTCTGGGACTTAAAGCGCATCTGTTTGCTACTGTATAGGAACATTTAAACACACACACTAACAGTTTCAGGTCAGGCAGTTTTGGCGCGTAAATGTAGCGCATTGGTTTTCGACGAATAAGAAAGCGCGCGTCTTGGCATGGAGGGCCAATGACGTTACGAATGGAACGGTGGCGCGCGCGCTGGCTTTGACGAAGGGGGGAACTTCCAGCGAGGCATTCGGGGTGCATCCCCTCGCGTGAGAGGATGGAGTGAGTGAAGTGTTTCTGGTATATTAATACCGGTAAATTCAGTGCTAAATTAACGGCGAATTGTGGGAACGCCTAATTACCAGTATTTACCAGATAAGCATAACAAAATATTATTTGTTAATTATATAGATAGTCTACCGTTTGCCATTTGAGATTTCATGACACTACCTGTAACAAGTGCCGTACATTGACAGGGTATATTTTGCACCTTTTGATATAAATTTCAATTTCGAGCCTAGCCTATTTGCGACCTAGTGTCAACCGTAATCTGAGACGGCAAACTTGAGGTGTTAGTTGCCACTATAAAGCTAAGCAATAATTATAATGATTTGATTGTACCTATATGTCATGTATGAATTGTATGGTTAGGGTAGAACCAAGGGAGGTTTGTTTATCTTCGTTTGTTCCCTCCTTTTACCTGCCAGAATTTGGGTTTTGCCAAACGAAGGCCAACGAATACCGATACGCCAAATCGCGTTAATTCATTCTAAAATAACTTGATATTTATACTCCATAAATATATCCATCGGTCTCGTTGGCGTAAAGTAAAGTAAACTTCATAAGATGCAGGCGCTTTATGTGGTAAATAAAATACTTACCGTTTGTTACCACAAAACTCATTGTTTCTTTCAACATATTACCTACTCCCTAACTCGTAATAATTCGAGACCCTTCAGGTCCAAAAGTAAACATCTACTCTTGCCATTAAATAAGCCGAGCTATTCTAAAACTTTGCCATTTACAAGTAAATTTGCCACTTTATTAGTATCGCACAGCACAGTGTTTGGCTAGACAAAACTGTGAAGTATTATTTTATCAATCGGTCCAATAAAAGACGATCAACAAAATTTAAGACTAACAAATCGAGATAATACATTTCGATTTATACATGGGTTCGACTCCCATCACAGGGTCATAAGGCCGTGACCCTCACACTACCTAACGACACCCACACGACAAAGTAGACAAGAATGAACAAAAAAAAACAAATACACTTTACCTTACAAGGTACCCATAATATTTTTTTAAAGATTAGACGTCATGCGATTCCAAAAATGCGCTATTACGTGATGCGGTTTCTATGCATAGGAAGTGAATGTTCCTTTGGTATAATTGTAGCATTTTCGGATGATGTCTTTTACACCTGATATTGTGGTACGTATGAGTGGCTACGTAGGCTCCCGTCCAGCGCCTGCCTTATCTCTCCAGTCTCCGTTCATTAGCCGACGCGACGTCAACTCGATAAGCTCCAGCCAGCCACACCACTCCGTTGTACAAAACAGCTGGTTTACGAGGCGACTAGCTTAACTTTGTAATATCTTCCGCTCTCCGCAGCGCCGGCCGAGGTCGCCGAGCCCTCGATTTATGGCGTCATATCTATAAAGTAGCAGCTCGCCTGGTGCGGTCGGTGTGCGCCGCAATGTATAACGACCCGCACTCGATAAGCATAGACCGGTCGGAAAACCCTCTCTATTCTCTCTCTAATTACTGTTATTGTGTCAACGACGTTCAAACAACGCTGCTCTATTCAGCTAGATGTCGGCTTGAAAGTGACACTTCTTCAGACAGACTTTACTACTTCCTCCATAACACGAAGATCTTCATATCTTAGGTATTATTACCTGAAAACTTTCCACTTGTAACTGTAACCTTAACTTATTCATTTTTCTTTTGAAAATGGTACTCGTATAACTGAATCAGGTGCAATACAATTAAAGAAATTAGTTGCCTTTGATACGTTTATTCGGAAGGTATACAAAAGAAAGTACAATGAAATTTGACGTAACTTGATATTTATTTGAATAGTGGTTGAAAAAAGCGCGTGTGACGGGAAATGATGTGAAGTTGGAAACACCATCTCGACTGCAATCTCTTTTCGGCAGTAATATTCGTTTATATTCCTACGAATATAAAATTGAAGAACATCATATCCTAACACATGGAGTTCGAATTTATGATCGAAATTAATCGATCGCTAAAATTTGTAACATTGTTAAATCAAACGCAAGTATTATATTGCTCCGTGCTCTCACAGCAGCCACGTTTGTTAAACCACAGAGCATTAAAATACTGTCGTAAGTGCTCATGAGCCGGAGCGAGAGAAAAAACCGGCCAAGTGCGAGTCGGACTCGCACACTGAGGGTTCCGTACCACCACATAGTCATAATTGTATTAGTTGAAATTTCAGTAAGTTAATGTGCTAGATTTTTTGAGTTTGACACGCGCTTGACCAAATTTTACTATTTTGTTGTTATTTTATAGCTGATGAACTATAAACATACCAATTTTCAAGTTTGTAAGTGTACTCGTTTTTTAAATAGAACTAAAACAAAAATCGCCTCGGCGACCATCCAACTTGACCCCTCGCTTATATGAATGTTCTTGAAACGGGAGCTCACCACAATTGGTTACCATTAGTTGTGAGTAAAGTTGTAATATTTAATGATTTCAGACTTTTCCCTTTATTTGTACTGTGAGACCTAGCTTCTTGCCAAATTTCATAATTTTAGGTCAACGGGAAGTACCCTGTAGGTTTTCCTTTTTTGCATAAATGTATGGAGATGAGGACATAAACTGCCATATCTTTTGATTGCGTGGTTATAAAAAATTTAAATTTTCAGATCTTGTGTGGTTCATGGACCCTAACATATGGTATTAATTTCAACCTGATACCTTTACCCGTTCGTGAGATAAAGGGTCTTGACAGACAGACAGACAGACGGACAACAAAGTGATCCTATAAGGGATCCGTTTTTTTCTTTTGAGGTACGGAACCCTAAAAAGCGAAACAAAGAAACTACTGAACCGTGTTAGGTAGAGATTATTGCTGGCTCACTTAAGATAGAAATAATAATATAAAAAGATTTGAATAAATAAGTTTTTTATTTTCGAAACAAAATTTGACAGAAATAAGGAGACTGATCCCTACTTAAACTCAGGGTCTATATGTCAGAAAAACAGAGAAAGAAAATTTAAATATGAGAAAAGCCTAAAACTTTTCGTCTGAAAGATTTTAATATTTGAGAGCTTTCTTCTACGCAAGAAACTTTAGTACGCAATATTTTACAGTTAATTAGGTAACAGGCTGACAAGAAAATATTTGTTGAATCTGTAAGATGAATGTGTTTCCAAGTAACATTTCTTTCAGCAAATGAAATAGAAAAACTTTTTTCTTACACTTGGGTGAAGTTTTTCGTTAAGTACATCAGCCAGACGTCAGCAGGGATTATGATAGGCGGAGCGCGGCGCGGCGCGGCGCGGCGCGGGCATTATCTTGTTTGTTCCATCTCGCTATAAACCGGCGGAGGTGTCACCTTTCTCACCTCACCCACCTCGCACTCGCACTGCCACAAACAAAATATTTTTTACAAGACCAGAGACATAATGTGTGGGGTGGGGGTCACACTTGAGATAACTATGGTAAAATTATTATTATTATTAGGTGCAAATCGTGATCATTCTTTACCGGATATCAGGCAACCGGTTCCCTCCGTCCCTCCGTTTAAGAGCTGTCTGTTTATCTAAAGCTTATTATAGAGTAGTAATAACATAAACGACAAAGAGGTATGGTGATGTGATCTCAGATAAAGTATACTCACTATAAACATATCTCTGGATGCGATATTTCAGCAAAACACAAGAAATGCATTGTACGCATACAGGGTGTAAGCGGCAGTGTACCGGAAAGTGAAAGGGCGTGCTTAGTCAACGAAACTGAACAACTTTCCCGAAGAAACATTTATGGGAAATGAAAAAAAATACATCTTCATACAAATTGCTCGCTCTGATCGAAAAGTTTATATGGAAAGATTTTCCTTTCTGTATTTTTCTTTGGGAAAGTTCAGTTTTCGGTACACCGTCCCTTACACCCTGTATAAAGCCGACTCTTAAAATAGGCTACTGCTGTGGTTTCTTGCCGTTCCTTTACGCTGCCATTCATTCCATTTATAAATTGCATTTTGCATATTATGTTATGACGTTTAAGAAGTGTTCTGTGAAGAATCTAAATTAACTAAATGAATCTAAATCTGATGCCCCCCTTTACGCTGCACCGCCTGCTCCTTAAAACACAACTTTGACTTACAAATCTTATTAGGTAAGCTTTCAGTCGCATAAATTACATTAATCTTATTCGACAGGTAAAATCTTGTAAAGCTTTATAGGCTGCATTATTTCTCAAGATTTCGCCAAATATCCGAAAAGGATTAATCGTATATATTTCAAGTAAACTAAGTTGCCTTACAACTTAATTTACAGGTGGGGCACCGTTAGTGACGTGAAGGCGACTGAGGGATCTAATAAAGATAATGAAACGCGTCTATCTCCTTATATTTCATCATCGCATTCACTGCACTGCAGTCGCTATAACCGCGGTTATCAACCGCAACGATGCCAAAAGGGGCAACTAAGGCATATCCATGCAGTACTCATTGTAACTCGTTTATGATGAGATCAATAGTCATAGCAACTAGGCTGATATTACACAACTATTTTCACACAACGCAATGCGAAGTTTAATCTTCAGACGAGCATTCTACATAGTGGGACATGGCTGGCTGTGAGCTTGTCGAGACGATTTTCTCAGTAAGACAAGGATTTGCATATTTTAATGGACTCAGTGAACCGAAAAATTGCGTCCCTGAGCTTCAATATTAGATTACACTCAAATCTACTCGTTGCCGAAAGCTCCGATCCTTGTTCGACCCAATCACACTTGACAACAGGAAAATTATTACAATAAACGTTTTCGAGCGAGGCGGCCTACGTTATCTATTTTTTATAACTGACGATCTTTACTCTCTAAACTAACATAATTTAATTAATTGTTAAAATAATACAATTGTTATTGCCCAAATTTTGCCTTGTAAAAAAACTCGATATTATTTAAAAAAAACAGATCTCAGAAATAAGGAGTACCAGAGAAACATTAAATTTTTGTGATTTTAGTTGTGGAACTAGGCCGAATGCTGGAAGATTATAGTTAGTTCAATTCTTGAAAATCAACGAAACTAATCTTAAGAACGATCCTCTCTTAGGGTTTCGATTTGAGTGACGCCATAATCCGTGAGATTTGCATGTAAAGTGAGACCTGCGGTGACTGCGGCGGGTACAAGTGTGCGCTCGTTTAGTGAGGGTTCGTCGCAGAATAAATCAGTGCGGGTCGTGAGGTAAGCGGTGACCGGCGACCAGCGAGCCACGAGCGGCGAGCGGCGAGCGACGGCCCGACCGATACCGCATTTATATGAGTTCGTTACTGGGAGCCGATTGCTAAAGGTCGCGCTCGCAAGATACACGTCATTTGGATTTTGATGGCTCTTTGACCCTCGAGAACCTTTGACCGCTGATTCCGGCTCCGCCGTGAAGGGCTGACCCGTTTGAGATAGACAAAATCTTCCACCCTTTATATCTGACCAGTTTCCTCTTGAAGGGATATTGCTTTTACGTAATTTCTCATCGTTTGAAAAGTTTCGGACTTTACTGTAAATTGGTCTGATATTCGGCTAAGGAGCTTAGCACAAAGTCGGTTGGGGCAGGCGTCATTGGTTTACAGCGCGTAGCTCGGGGCTCGAACTGCAATTTTCGGACTGGACCGGGCTGGCCGGCGCCCGACGACCGGGTCCGGTGTACGCTACAGATCACACCACCACTTTCTACCACTTAAATGAGCCCCACCACACCCACCTGTCGCGATCATTGGTGTACCTATTATAGTTTAATTTATTGACAGACTTGTTATCAAAAATTACCAAACGTTAATGCCTTGCAACAAAGCTTCTTCTAGCCTTGATTCATGACGAGGTTATTTTTGTGTTATCAAATAATTTCAATAAAGTTGAGATGATATAGCCTGTGATATAGCGCTTTAAATTCTGTTCCATGGATGTAGTACTGTATTCGATGGAGATGAAATATCTCTACCTACTTCTTATCTTACATCTTATTTCTTTTCCAGGAGAGACCAAACAGATTGGAAAAAAAGTAAAATAAGGCTGTTAAAGATAATGCATAATATTTTTGATAAAATATTAAGACAAAAATTCGGTATTTCTTCAAAACTAATGGGTGGATGGACGAAATTATTTGTTGTAAGTTCTTTTTAAACTATACATACCATATCAGTCAATGTTTTGATACCTAAGTCCTAATTTGTCTCAGTCTGTACAACCGATCAGTCTGTATGACCAATTCTTAACAGCCATGTTAGAGAACACTCTTATAATGAACGTCGACATTTGCAATGAAGAGCGTGTAGCTGCTAATTTTAGGATAGTATGAGCCTCAAAATATTGTACGATCGTTTATTCCGAGCAAAGTAGCACTGTACATGACTGTACCGTAATACCACAACGAAATAATGGAAAAGAAAATAAGCCGCAGGCCGTATCATTTAAAACGAGCTTTATTCAGCCTTTTTAATTAGAGTTAAAAGCTTCCGGAGTTTCATGAATTACATTATGAAGGGAACACCGGTCTCTTTATATTCATCATTTACAAATATGACGTGAAATGGAACCTAAAGAGATTTTTTTTTAATCTAAAGAAAAAAATTGTATTCTATCGGCATATACGTAGTTACGTAATGAAGACGAGAAATAACATTGAAACGGGCGGTAGAGTAGTAATGTTGAAAGCGTGCGGTAAGTCCAGTCCACTGCACTCCGCAAATGGCCCCCTCAATGCACTGTTTGTTTTTGTTGGTCTGCTCGTGCCGTGAGCAGTTGCAAGGTATTTAACCCACTGTAATGGTTACTAAGGTAATAACTGTTATACAGCTTTTAAACAGAATTAAATTTATTCTGCATCCAGTTTAAAAATAAGCTCTAAAATGTAGAGAAGTAAAGTAAGCTCGATTTAATGCGACGCGACGTATAGACCGTGGAGTGGAGGTGGGGGTGATTTGTTGAGGCTGCATTCTCCACGACTTATTAGATTTGAAGAGTTTTGCCGACGACACTCTCGAACACCTCAATTTCACCTTGTAAACTAATTTCACCGAACGCTCGCTAGGGTTAGCGAGCAATGACATGACAGAACGAAATATGAGGTCTTTTTTAGGGTTCCGTACCTCAAAATAAAAAACGGAACCCTTATAGGATCACTTTGTTGTCTGTCTGTCTGTCAAGACCCTTTTTCTCACGAACGAGAAGAGGTATCAGGTTGAAATTGATAACGAATATTAAGGTTCATAAACCACACAAGATCTGAAAATTTCAATTTTTACCACGACGCAACCAAAAGATATGGCTTTTTATATCCTCATCTCCATACATTTATGCAAAAAAGCAAAACCTACAAGGAAATTGAAATTGAAATTTATTTATTGTGGATCACAGGTACATAGGGTACTTCCCGTTGACCTAAAATTATGAAATTTGGCAAGAAGCTAGGTCTCACAGTACAAATAAAGGGAAAAGTCTAAAATCATTAAATATTACAATTTTTCTCAAAACTAATAGTAACCATTTAAGGTGAGGTCCCGTTTCAAGAACTTTTCTATAAAAGAGGGGTCAAATTGGATGGTCGCGGAGTTTTTAAAAATCAAAGAGCAAAAGTATTTGGTACATCATATGGTAGATAGGTATCTAGTAAAAGTATTTAGTACATCATATGGTTTTGGAGTAATTCCCGCTTACTATTGTAACGGGCCGATGGTCCGACACGGGATTACACGAAGAATATAATAGAGTATATTCTATTTTAGTAGTAAAAAGTTTCGTAATTCACGGTTAAATTTCCGGTCAGTTATATAATTTAACAATGTAGACACCTAGATTGTGTTGGAGAATCAGTTGCCCAATGTGAAAAATGAGAAGATCCATCACTTTTGAAGTGTCGTAAAACAATTTTGATCGCGAAAATAGAGCTCGATAGGAAGGTTTTGAGAGAGATTTCGATGATTCACCTTTAAAGTATTGTGCTAGACGACTTGTTTACACGTGAGTAATCCGTTGCGACAAGCTGTCGAGGAGTTTTATTTGAAAGGATCTTTGGGGGACCGACTCGTAAGTCCTTGGAAAGAAAGATGTTTTCCTAGGAATCATTTTGATTTGTGGACGGACTTATAGCCGCATTCCCAACCTTCCTGGCAAAATACTTCTTCCATTTCAAATAAATTTGTATGGTGTAAATCGAGGGTTGATGGGGTAAATTTACAATTGGTGTTATATTTCTCTTTTGAATTATTGCATCAGTTGCGCTTAGGAGTTAGTAAACTAGACATTGTAAGTGATTAGGCCAATAGAATCAACTAAGAGTTTTGGGAAATGTAAATTATTCACCTAATTTTGCGCAGTTTTGCGCAGCGCCGGTGCGTTTGCCTAAGCGGTTTTCACCTAGTAGCATAATCGATTGGTTTAATCTCATAAGTTTCATTGGGGAGACCAGTGGTTCGTAGTAACAGCGTAAACGTGGAAGGAGGAGAAAGAGAAAGGTTCTATGAATATTGAAAGAAAATAAAGGGAATGATTGGAATTGTAAGAGGAAATATTGGTAATATTAGTAATATTAGTGATCTTGCTAATATTGATAATATTGGTAATAGGGTAAATGTTGATGATTGAATATGAGATATGGAAGATAAGAGAGTGGAGGGTTGCTATGAACTAATGGATTCTCAACCGATGGAAATCTTTATTAACTGTTGACCCTGCACACTACACTTACAACGAAGTATTTATGGGATCATAGGTGCTAGGTTAATTTTAAGAGACATTGGGTACGAAAATTACTCTGATGTCTGATGTGAGTGTTGATGTACTCCCTGTAAATGACTTCTACTCTACAAGAAGCTGACAGCTTATGCAAAACCTACACTGCACATGCTCCAAAACAGAAATGGAAGCGATATTGAGTCAAGTATTGGACTTCGACTGTTGGTTATATAACAGTTTATTAGGGGACAGGACTGACTTTGTTCATTACGGGGGGTTTATGTGTCTATCCCGGGGTAACGTTGAAAGACAAAACAACCTGCCTTAGATTGGATGTGTTCATGAGCTGTCCTTCTGACGGGCTGAGTTTGAGACCTTAGTGTTCCTGTGTGGATATTGTTTGTTCGAAATTCTCGACATTTCTGGGGTATAACCAATATGTTCATCGTTTAACTCTTGAACTCTTATTGAAGACATTTTTCTTTTGGTTTAAAACTTACACTACAACAGGATCTACGTGTGTCCACTTTATGGGTTAAAGGTTAACAAATGTTAGATTATCTTCGTGAAATTCAAATGGTGGAAAATTTGCTCCGGGGACGCGTATGCTCTGCGCAAATTTTGGGGGGTGGATGTAACGGGCCGATGGTCCGACACGGGATTACACGAAGAATATAATAGAGTATATTCTATTTTAGGAGTTTTAAAATGAGTAATAATACAATAGGAATCTTAATATAAATGATCATAGATTTTGTTCGACTCGTAATGAAAATAAAGGCCTGATTATGCATTATTACTTAAAATAATTGCTTGAAAATACTCGTCTAGCGCCGCGAATCGGCGCATATTAGAACCTCCTTGGTTAAAGTCTACTTGTCAAACAGGAAATAGAAATGTGTGAGGGAAGTGGGTAGGATTGGTGACGTTAGCCGTGGCTGCTGGTTTGTAGCTCTCTGATTGGCTGGTTTGGGCGGTCTTATCTCTAAATTCGAAACGTGTGGAACATGGAAGCTACATCGCCCTTTCTTGCTGCGACCGCACGAGTACAAGATGGACTCCAAAAAAATGTGAGAAAATCTTCAAAAAAAAAAGTGACCGTAGCCGAGTTTCGTCGCTGCAATTGACAAAAGCTAAGTTTCCTAGGATATTTCATTACCCCAATTAGTAATTTTAGTTCAATTCGACATTAAATAGTACATCGAGATCGCCCGCCGATGGTGATCTTTGTCAAGAAAATTATTATTTTACTAAATGTTTTTGTGTTATAGCGACTTCCGAGTACTCTGAACGTCAAAACGCGTGTTGAGTAAGAAAATAAACCAATATTTTAAAAGGGTAGTCCTTATAAAGGGTGGTTAGATGTTCTAGGGGCTTAGTCTCATTTTTTTTTTAATCTTACAGGAGGTCTATGGACCATGTGAAATAGGAACCAAAAGCTACAAACCATTTGAGCGCAGGGGAGCTGAGCGTCCAATTCCAAGCCAGCAGCAGTCCAGACAACTCAGTCTTCATTGCAGTATGCCAGTCGCAGACGGGTAAGAAGATTTAATATTTACTCCTCAAATCGGCCAATCTACTTTGAACGATTTATGCCAGTCAATTATTTGAGCATATCTATCCTTCTCTGGGATTCTATACAATCAATTTTACTAACTTTAAAAGGTATAGCTACAACTGAAAGCTACTAGGTACCCACTTCAATATAAAATTCAATTCTAAGTCTGTTATAAAGAAGGTCTTTTTGGCTCAAATGCTGCAAATGACAAACGCATTTGATTCATCTAATAAACTCATTATTTTCTATGCCACAAGCTAAGATACAAAGCTGATGATATATAAATTCGACTTTGGGAAAGACAAAACCCAGTATATTGCAATACATCCATACCGGGGTTGCAAATACAACAGGAGTCAGTTTGTAAGTCATCTCGCTCATAGAAAGTAATAAAACTCCTATATCTATATGAAAGATTGAGCTGAAAGGACTGGATATATTTCAGGCCTTTACATTGTTAAAAATAAACTAAATTTTCTTGAAGAAAGTCAAACATCAATCTTGGAGAAGTTTAGATGTACTATTTTGATGTTCTCATGTACCATTTACAGCCTTCGGATCTACCTGCTTCCTTTCACACAAATTATTTACAGTACCTATAGGCTCATACTAATCAGTACATTTATTCTAGGAAATTAATTGTATAGGAATCCAACTTATTCATGGTTCGCACTCAAACGAATAAGGGTTACTCGTTGATCACCTCGTCGGGTCCAAAAAGCAGTTTAAGCATCTCATCGGCCATTTTATAACTAGGACAATCCCAATACATAGGCTTCAAGAACTACAGGACAAGCATTAGGTAACATTAGGACTTTCCTTAGATTTCCCTTCAGGTTCAGCAAGGATAGTTAGAAACTTAGACATTACCACATTCAATTATTCCTTACAGGTTCATAAACTTTTAAACTACATATACACACCTACATCTTATTAGGATAGCTCTAGGGGTTAGGAGACATTACAATATGGTATCCGTGCCCATGATCTAGAAATAGGTTAGGGTTTCTATTCTAATAGCCTCTAGCAGGCTTAGGCTGCTACACTATGTACCTACCAGAGGAGACAGCTGTTTAGACCATGTTTGTTTAAAAACAAATTTACCTTCGCTAACTTTTATTTTAAATACAGTAACAACTGATCATAGCCCAGTTCTGTTCTGCCTTAAAACTAAAATAAAAAATTCTTACACAATATATAAATACTACAAAAAAATTAACTTTGAACACTTATATGAAGACTGTAAAAATATAAATTTTACCCCCATTTATCAGGCTAAAAATTCTGAAGATTCACTTAATTTATTTTTATGTTACATCCAAAGTATAATAATAAAAAATACATTGACTATTAGAATACCCCGAAATAAAGTAACAATAAAGCCATGGATTACCACCGGTGTATTAAAATGTATCAGAAATAGAGATCGTATGCACTACAAACTCAGACAAGATCCTGAAAATGAAATTCTTAAAATTACATACAAGAGTTATAGAAATTTTTGCAACGATATATTAAAAAAATGTAAGAGACAGTATGAAAAGAATAAATTGAATGAGGCAGGTAAAAATAATAAAAAATCTGGAAAACTATAAAAGATATTAATAATTTAAATAAGCCTAAAGAATTTGCAACAGATCTTTTAAAGGTGAATATTACACCTGAAGAATCGCTAAACTCAGTAAATAGATTCTTTTCAACAATTGGTTCAGAATTAGCGAGTAAAATTTCTACAAGTGTACATTCTATCCCGGCTAACCAAATTAACACCGCGGTAGTGAGAGATTCATTTGTCTTGTTAGATACGAGTGTAGAAGAGGTAGAAAAACTTATCTGTAGTCTTAAGTCGGATTGTGGCTCTGGTTGGGACGGTATCTCACCGAAAGTTCTCAAACACTTGAAAAATCTTATAGTCCCTCCATTAACTCATATCATAAACATGTGTTTAAATGAAGGCATCTTTCCGACTGCCCTTAAAAAGTCAATAATAGTCCCTATTTTCAAAAGTGGTAAAAGAGATGAGGTAACAAATTACCGACCCATATCTTTACTTCAGTCAATCTCAAAACTTTTAGAAAGATTAGTTAATATTAGATTAAATAATTACCTAGAGTCAAAAAAGTTAATTTCAGAGCATCAATATGGTTTTAGAAAGGGCAAATCTACCTCTGAAGCTGTTCATTCTTTTACGGAGTTTATTGTTAAAAAATTGAATAGCAAAATGAAATGTGTAACCATATTTATTGACCTGCAGAAGGCTTTTGATACGATTTCCTTTTCTACGCTTATTACCAAACTAGAGAACCTGGGAATTAGAAACACACAGCTGAAACTCTTACAAGACTACCTTCGGAATCATTCCCAAAGAGTTCGTATTGTTGATAAGTTTAGTGATGAGAATCTGATCAACTATGGCGTTCCACAAGGAAGCATATTAGGCCCTACATTATTCATATGCTACATAAATGAGATATGCCAGTTAAATCTACAAAATTGCAATATTATTGCCTACGCTGATGATGCCACGCTTACATTTTATGGTAATTCCTGGGATGAAGTTTTTGACCTGGCACAAAATGGTTTCAATACTGTGTGTCAATGGCTGTCTTTAAACTCTCTGACACTTAACACTTGCAAAACAAAGTATATTTGTTTTTCGATCACAAACGTATCTTACGACTTCAGCAGACATAATATTAAAGCTCATTCGTGTTCATATCCAATCTCTAGCACTGCCTGTGATTGCCCCGTGTTAGAAAACAGTCGCACGGTGAAGTACTTGGGATTACTGATTGATAATAACTTAACTTTTAGAGATCATATTATGAGTTTATCTAAACGATTGCGAAAATTAACATATATTTTTAAAAATATTAGACATATTTCTAATTGGTCACTGATCAAAACGATTTATGAAGCTCTGTGTCAATCTGTGATCTCATACTGTATCACTACATGGGGTGGTGCAGGTAAGACGCTTATGCTTGAAGTGGAACGGTCTCAACGAATGATCTTAAAGCTGTCTCTTTTTAAACCGCGTTTGTTTCCTACTACGGATTTATACATGGAAGCTAAAGTGTTAACTGTCCGCAAATTGTACATTTTAAACACTATCTTACAAAAACATTCCTCTATTCAATTTGCTTTAGAGAAAGAGACAGTCGCAAGAAGAAAGCCTAGAGTATGTGAAACTTCTTCTGTTAAAACTAGTTTTGGGGGGAGATTCTTTAGTTTCAGGGGAAGTATACTTTATAACAGAGCAAATGAATTACATTCAATGTATAGCCTATCCAAAATAGAATGTAAAAGAAAAATCGCGGACTGGCTACAAAGTCTTGATTATGAAGAAACGGAGCGTTTACTATCTATTGTGTCATAAGTTACCTACTTTTCCCGTTTATGCAAGTACACAAAAACTTTTTTTTTCATACACCACACATACACACACACATACATACACACACACATACCTACACGCGCGTTGCCTTTTTATTTATTTTTACTGTTAATCTGAAGTTTTAAATTTTTTTTTATATTTATTTTATTTTCCTTTTTATTTTTCATATGTCGCTGAAATTTTAGTTAATTTAATGTTCAGTTAAAAACTTAATACTAGATCGCACAATTATTATGTTTTTGTAGTTTGGTTCATTTTCCGAGTGAGGGAGCCAGGAGTCTCTTAGCACAGGGTTTTCCTAGTTTGAGCTCCTGTCTCCCACATAATACAAGTTCTTTACAGTAGTGTAAGTTTAATGTCTAAGTTGATCTTAATATATTTGTAAGAAACTTTTTGTGGGAGAAAATAAACAAAATTATTTATTTATTTATTTATTTATATAGGTACGGAACCCTTAGGGCGCGAGTCTGACTCGCACTTGGCCTGTTTTTCGTGTTCAAGATTACATAATTACAACGTTTTGATAGTGACGATGTTTGAAACGTACGTATTTTTGCAATTTCTGCGTTGGTCTCATAGTAATAGTTGTATGCAATCACGAGTAAAACATTTGATAATACAAGTAACACGTATTACTTGTAGTACCATTAAAAAGGTCTGTGATATCTGCTGTGATAAAGTTAGTGTACAATAGAGCTCTGCGAGTACCTACAGCCTGCAGCAGGTGTATCAACTTTAAGTAGTTTTTAAACTACTTACTCCGCGCTACACCAAGTTAGCACTCTATCGCTGTAATGAATATTGACTGGATTTCTCAATGGTATGATAAAGTTGGAGTTAGAATTAGTGCAATATTAAGAAGGTGTATTTATATCATTGCTGGAAAGAAAAGTGCGAGAAATGCAATGCTCTGAACAAGCTTCGAGCATGAAACAGCAGTAGGTAAAGGTACTTTCAGACGCAAATGCATAATTGTTTAAAAGAGAATTAGTGCCGGCGCGCGTAGCTGACGTTCCAGCAGGAGAAACGCGAGCGTTCATGTTTCATGTGCATGTACTCGGAACTGGTAATAGCTTTGTACCTACTACCTGGAAATATTCCTGCGCTTGAAAACTTCAGGTAGCATTATAATATAACAAGCTTATAGCTGCAGGCTGCTCCATGTGTGAGATGTGATATATTATGACAAACACAGTTAAGAAACTGAAGTTTACCTATAGTTACGAGTAATTTATGTAAAAGGTAAAGTGATGCAGAAAAAAGATACAAATGTACGTGTTACGCTACTAGTTAAATAAACTTTAGTAATGTTATGAAAAATCATATCCTACACTATTAAACGAGCAATATTTGAATATTATGTGTAATTAAATCGGTTTCTCGAAAATGGCTCTAACGATTTCCATAAAATTTACCATACTGGTGTTTTCGGCTAATGTCTGCGTCAATTCATTTTCACCGTTTTTTAATTTCTTTGCGCGTTTAAAAAACTTACAGCGCCATTTGTTGTTGAATAGCATAGCTTGCTCACCCGATTATATTTTTAGGTTGAGGCGGCTAAGAGCGAAGCTCGGTCACCCAGGTTCTTACTATTATCCTTAAAACCTCCTAACCTAAGTGCCAGAACCCACATTTTTTTTTAGTGTGTTTCATTTTTATATTTTTTTTTGTACTAAAACCAATGTAAGGACTCCTTGAGCTGATTCTAAAAACTTAATACATATTTACATTTCAGTCACTGGTTTCCTAATAACTGAAAATATTTTCAAAACATGCCACGTTTCGGCTTTCCGTGATAGGAATTGCTTGATCAAATTTTTGTAAATTACGATATAATACACAAAATAGCTCTTTATGTCCTAGGCGATCTATTCTGGCCTATCACACAGCTAGCAGAAAGTTTTATATGTTGGACAACGAAATAAACAAACTTTTAAACAATCCATTGTAATTTAATTCATACAAAAAACTGCCGACCAGAATAATAATTTTATAAGACACGAAAAAGAAAAGTTTTTACAAGAGGGTCTCCTTGCCGGCGGCTAACGCAGCACTTTGTTGGAGGACATCGCTAAACTCGGTTTAGTAAAATTATAAAATAATAATAGCGAATTATTATTTTACTGAAATCATTTTCTTAGTTCTATTAGTGTGTTGCAAAATATTTATAAAACTAATTCAATAGCAATAATTAAAAATCAAACGAACTTGCAAAATGAAGTTCGATTGTAATTATGTTAATTCTAGCTGTTGTAGCTACATTCTTTGCGATAAATAGGGAACATGCACGAAATTTTTTTATTTAAAAAATTTATTCAATTTAATTTATTCTTGTAATAAACAGACTTGTAAAACAATTTTTCGAATAACTATAATATTTAAAAAGATATAAGCCATCAAAGATTTGTTTCTGTCTCTTTCTAGCAAAACGAAATTTAATATGGAGTTTATATGGTCGTAGTGAATTGTGACGTCACTATTCATGTCGGATCTCTCTGTCTAATTTGTAGTTTTAAATGCTTATATCGGCCGTATTTCTTAGCCGATTTAAATTTTAATTTCACTTTTTATCATCTCTACTACGGTATTTTCATATTTTATTAATAAATGCGACTAATAAAATTTATGCATGTTCCCTATTGTTTACGTGTCGTATGAGCGCCCCAGCCTGCGCACGGATATCTTTAGAGAGGTTAGGTTTCTTGTTTACTTTTTTATTTTTTTTTTAATAAAAAGAAGGCAGAAAAAGAGAATCCCCCTTCAATCCGAATTCCCTCATACTCGCCGGTTTGTCCCACTTCACTCCGAGCTTCATTTCGTTCAAAGTCAGTATTATTTAAGTACAAATATATTTTTTAAAATAGACTAGACAAGTGGTTGTGCAGTGATAGTGGACAAAATTTAAAATTAAATAACTTGACACACACCAGATAAGATATAGGCACATCAGCCGTCGGCTGCTCGCCTATCAAGTCATAATAATAAGTATTATGTAATGGAGGTATTTCACATTTAGGGGTTGGGTTTTATACAAATAAAATAGGGTGGGTGTATATAAATCGCTTCGAATGAAGCTGTTCACATAATTACAATCGAACTTCACTTTGCAAGTTCGTTTGATTTTTAATTATGTTTCACAGCTTCATTCTTTGCGGTTTATTAAACAATAAATACGTGTCGTGGGATGTTCAGGGAAGTACTCGTACGAGTATATGTGAAATAGCGACGAGTTGTAATTGTAACTGCATATTGCATGTGCAAGTATATAATCTTGAACTGTAGACAAGTGATTCTTTGTCAGTAAATTAATTTTCGTATACTTCCTTGGCTTTACCTACCTTAGGTAATTACAATAAAACGTTGTAAATTCCATACATAATGAATACGTTTTAAGATTTGTCATTTTAATGTTAGATTAAATATTATTTTTATGAATACATTCATTTCTTATAAAATTAATTGGAAGGTCATAATAAATAAAATAAGTATAATTTATTTATATTCTACAGGTTAAATTGCTGTTTGGAGAAAGGATGGAATTAGCGAAGAGATTTTAAATACTGAAGAGGAAGCAGGCTTTCCAGCCATCTTTCAGGTTGATGCTCACGCCAAGTCTACTTGCGACAGATGTGGCTGCGGGCCGTGTGTGGTGGGCCTTGGCGGTGCCCACAGAAAATAGACTCCATAGATATTAGTAGTAAAGCTTAATATATGTTAATGGTTGCGTTTTATTTATATATTATGAATCTAAGCAACGATCAGGCCGCGTATTAAAAACATGATAACGTGAAAACTGTTTGTGGTGTATGTAATTTAGATGTTTTTATTGGGTTTTGTAATTACTATTGTAATTGTTTTTGGGGTGGTAGAGATCTACCTCCTAGCGGTCCACCCCGGGCAACGGCGCTACGGGACATCACGTTCTGTGGCGACGGCTGAAGGTCTCTCTCAGCGGTGGTAGGCTTCGGCCGCCTGGCTCGCGACCACCCTCCCGCCGGAGCCCGACGCCAAACAGCTTGTCTGTGTTCCGTCGGTGTGCGGGAGTGCCAGTGCCACTGGGGGATCGGAGGTGGTCAGTTGCGTGGCTTAGGATCGGTCTTGGTCTCTAGGCAAGTCTGTTCCGGGTAACTCATACTGGAGGGTAGCGGGATCCGAGGCACGGTCTCTGCCGTTGGCCGACCGCAGGTAGATGGGGGCCCAAGTACCACGAAAGCCGACGTGGGAAAGGCTGCCCCGCCAACTAGCGAAAAATCCTGGAATGCTCCGTCGTGCCAGCTGGCGACTGGACGGGAGGACCCGACGGCCATTTCAGGGGGGCTCGGGCGTCCCCGCAGTCTCCAGATGAGTTCCCCACTGGTCAGATGAGCCGAAGAGTCTCATTTGATAACCTAGCCACGTCTCGACCAGTTTCCGTTTCCCCACAACAACAAGCTCTCCATGTCAAAGTCCAAAAAGAAAAAGGTTTCTAAACGGCGGCACTTCCTCCCACTAAAAGTGCACCTCACTAACATACGGAGGTTGCACTCCAATCTCGATCCGGTCCATTTCCACCTTGAGACCGAGAAGCCGCACCTATTCTTTTTAACGGAGACGCAGATAGCAACACCGTCAGACGTGGCGTACCTCAACTACCCGGGTTACTCGTTGGAACACAAGTTCAAAAAACGAGCCGGGGTCTGTGTGTACGTCCGCGATGACATTTGCTATCGGCGTCTCCGTTGCTTTGAAGATTCAGGGTCATCAACAATATGGATTCTGGTGGACACCGGCATAGAGAAATCTCTCTACGTCGGTGTCTACCGGTCGCACAGCGGTGACCAGGAGACGACCAGGCTCTTTGAGCACCTGTTAGAGAAGGCGGATTGTGCCGTACAACGGTACCCAACAGCGCAGCTTCATTTTCTGGGGGACTTTAATGCCCACCACAGCGAGTGGTTGTTCCCATACCAGAAAACTGACCATGCTGGGAGAGAGGCGCGCAGGTTTGCATTGTCGCTAGATCTCACCCAGCTGGTGAATGTAGCTACGCGGGTGCCTGATGTAGACGGACACACGCCCAATTGCTTGGACTTACTGCTGACTACAGATCCGGACAGGCACTCGGTGTCGGTATCAGCCCCGCTGGGAACATCCGACCACTGTCTGGTGAAGTCCGTGTCGATCAGCTCTCCTCCGGATGATAGCCCAAGAGGCACGAGGCGAGTTTGGCGATACGAGTCAGCAGATTGGGATGAGATGCGGCACTTCTTTGCGTCCTACCCATGGCAGCCAGTGGTTTTTCTTCGGGCGATCCCTCCTGTTCAGCTGAAGCGGTTGCGGATGTGATACGGCAGGGGATGGAATACTATATTCCATTCTCCGACATACCGCTCGGTCACAAAGCCCGACCTTGGTTCAATGCGGACTGCGCTCGCGCTGCAGCTTGAATGCAGTCCGCATACCAAGCCTGGGTTTTAGCCCGTGATCGCAAAGTTCGAGCTTGACGGGTTCGCGCGAAGAAAAAGGCATTCAATTATGCTGCAAAGTTCTGCAAGAGGGTGATCCGAAAGGCACGTTACGACCATGTCAGTCGCATAGGGACCAAACTTGCATCCTCCCCCCCGGGAAGCAAACAATTTTGGTCCCTATCCAAATCGGTCGAAACAAACTTCTGCCGTCTGACATTACCTCCCCTGCTGAAACCTGACGGGTCGTTGGCTCACTCTGCAACAGAGAAAGCAAATTTATTTGCGTCTCTATTTGCAAACAATTCTCGTTTAGATGCCGGCTCTTATCAACCACCAACGATACCTCGCTGTGACTCTTCGATGTCGGAGATCACAATACACGCAAAAGAGGTTCGTAGAGTACTCCGAAGCCTAGACGTGAACAAAGCAAGCGGTCCTGATGGAATACCAGCAAAAGTCTTGAGAAACTGTGCGCCTGAGTTGTCTCCTGTTCTAACACGTCTGTATCGCCTCTCTCTAAAAACAAGAACGGTGCCAAAATCTTGGAAGGTTGCCAACGTACAGCCAGTGCCCAAGAAGGGTAGTCGTGCCGACCCCAGCAACTATCGGCCAATCGCCATCACCTCCATACTCTGCAAAGTTATGGAAAGGGTACTTAATGGTAAACTAATGACATACCTAGAAGCTAACGACCTACTCAGTGACAGTCAGTATGGCTTTCGCCAGGGACGATCAACTGGGGATCTTCTAGTGTATGTCACGCATTGCTGGGGGGAGGCCATCGAGAAATACGGCGAAGCCCTTGCCGTTTCACTGGACATCTCGAAGGCCTTCGACAGGGTGTGGCACGCAAGTCTGCTGAGCAAACTTCCTGCATACGGAATTCCCGCTGACTTTTGCTCTTGGATTTCTGACTTCCTGAGTGAACGGTCGATCCGAGTGGTCCTTGATGGCTGCTCCTCTGACCTCATGGCTATTGATGCTGGGGTTCCTCAGGGGTCTGTTCTCTCTGCGACTCTTTTCCTGCTGCACATCAACGACCTACTTGGTCCTAGTATTGTTGGGTACGCAGATGACAGTACTGTCGTCGAGAGATATATGTCAAGCGCAAAAGCCAGCAGTGACGAGATACGTTCTTCGAGAGAAGCCATGGTAGAGCGAATAAACTCAACCTTAAGTCGTGTCTCCGAGTGGGGTGACAAAAATCTGGTGAGTTTCAACGCCACCAAAACGCAGGCGTGTCTGTTCACCGCTAAAAGGAGTCCGTTCAATCTGGCTCCTACTTTTCGAGGTACAACTGTACCAGTTACCGACAGCCTCGAGCTACTTGGCATGAAGCTGTGTGCAAACCTGAACTTCGGCGCTAACATTGAGTCAAAAGCCCAAACTGCGGCAAAAAAGTTGGGTATCCTCAATAAGGTGAGGCGTTACTTCACTCCTGGACAGCTTCTAGTTTTATATAAAGCCCAAGTCCGATCGTGCATGGAGAATTGCTGTCACCTTTGGGATGGCTCAGCCAAATACCAACTAGCCGCACTTGACTCGATAGAGTCGGCTCTGGCAACCCCGTGCTAGACAAGTGTCAAAAATTTAACTCGCGTATTTTAATTGAAATTAATAAGATTTTATTGTTTTCATGCTAGAATTCTATTGTATTATTATATTGTTTAAATTCACGTATATGTGTGTGCTGTGAAAAAAGGCCTGTGACCTATTTTCATCGACTGGAGTGTTGCTGACAACTACCAACGGAGGAATTTCAAATCTCCAACAGACTTATCCCGGGGAGTATTGTTTTTATGACCACTTTACGCCTAAATATACGCTATCTTCACATATTTATGACAGTATTTTTTGACTCTAGATCGTAGAAAACATTGTGTTAATCCACAAGATCTCACTTTTGTGAGAAACGTCCTTCCACATAACATCGGCGCCTTGTTTACTTCTCTCTTTACTTGACGAATTGTGGAAGTAAATGTGATGATTAAACGTAGCCGGACACCTCAGATAAACACTTTACACTGCACTTAAATACAGACAACCGTTTTAGTGCTTATATTTTACTCGAATACCTACGAGTTGAGTTGATACATTAGATACTTTATATGCACTAGGACAGGTCTTTATATGATTTACAAGTATTATCAAATTTAAATTTACAGTTATACCATAACTTATGCTTAATAGTTTAGTTGACGGTTGTATAGGCCCTCTATTAAATATACATTATCTGTTTGTTCGGTTAGGTTATTTAATTTTAATTAATCCTATTTTATTTTTTTGTCTTTTACTGTGTTAGTTTATCTACAGTTCCTCCTGTATTCATTTCAGTTCACCATGCCTCGTGTAACCAAAACACAGCAGCTTCAGAATAACCTGAGAGAAGCAGAGGAACTCAACGACCGCCTCCTTGCAGGCAGAGACGTGAATGAGTTTGAAATTAGACAACTGAAGGTCAAACTCCAAACACAAATAAATAAATTTGAGGCACTGCAAGACAGTTTTAAGGAAGCCCAAACTGAAGTTAATCAACTACAAAATCATGTTGAGTCATTAAAGTCCCTGCAGGATCTGCATCAATCAACGCTCGATAGAAACAGTTTATTGCAAGTTCAACTGCAAGAAGCACATGCACAACTGGCGGAATTATACAAGGAGAAAGAAGATCAAGAAAACAAGCATGCTGTTTCCATACACCACGAATTATCAACTGTCTTGGACCACAGGGAGGAACTTGAGGAATTGGAGGAAGTAATAAGAAACAAGGATGTTGAATTAGCGAAGGCACAACGATACCTTGATGTGCTTCAATGTAAACTGACCGAGATCACAAAGGCTTATGATAAAAGTCAAACTTCCCTTGACATGTTGAGATTAGAGTATAAAGAAAGTGAACAGCGCATGCGTGAAATGTCGACGGCTACAGCAGAGTTGAAGCAGCTTTATACCACCCAGCAGCATCTTACAGGCACCCTCACCAATGACGAAGAAGTCGCTTGTGCCCTGGAACTGCCAAAGGCATCATGTACCAACGTGTCTACTGACCGGTTGCCTTCAACCTGCGGTTCAACGTCAAGGTTTGCTAACTGGCGATTTTCAGCTCGCCTTACGAGGAAAGAACGTCGCAAAAAGCGACACGTGCTCAATCGACGTCAGCAGCGCGGAGCCCAGCATGAGCAGACTGCTCTGAGTGACGTCATCGTGGTAGCTCCTCGGAGGCACACCGTTGAGAGCGTGGTGACCGCTAGTGAAGGCATCAACGCGGCGCCAGTGCTGCCAACACAAGATGCCGCCGCGCGTGAGCAGACTGCTGTGAGTGACGACATCGTGGTGGCACCACGGCAGCACATCGTTGAGAGCGTGGTGACCGCTAGTGAAGACATCTCCGCGGCGCCAGTGCTGCCAATACATGATGCCGCCGCCGGTGGCGCCACGGTAGAACCACAGTCACCCGTCGATAACAATGAAGAGACCACAGATGGCGGGGACTTTTCGTCGACTTGCAAGAAAAATAAGACCATAGTATTTTCAGATAGGCTAGGAGTAGGTCTAGGGTCTATTTTAAATTACTGCCATAATCAGCAAGTAACTAATATTTGCTGTCCGGATATTTCTTTTGATGAACTTGTAAAAAAGATTGCTGCAGGCAAATTTGACAAGAATACCACTGTTGTGATTGTGGTCGGCAATCATTCTAAAATCAGTAGATTAACATTAACCAATTTTGTGACAATGTTAAATAATATACAAAATAAAACAAAATGTAAGTTTATTCTGTGCAACTTTCCATATTGCTCAAATGTCACTCAGCAATACAACAAATGTATACACAGAATGAATTTATATTTACAGAATTTGACATCTCGTCATAGTGACATTTTATATCTAGACATAAATAATTTTATTCATTATTTTACTTTAACGCAGGAGACTATGTATCTGCCCCTTAAGTTTAAGAAAGACCTCGCTACATTGATAGCATATAATATACATAATTCTGTTATAGGAAGTAATGTACAAAATATTTCTGTAGTTAGTAACATTACTAACTCAAATTCTTTAAACTAGTTGATACGACAAAAGAAGGTTTTTCTGATCGAATTTTTACTGAGGTAAATAAAAAAAAATCTTCTGGCAAAAAACTTCCTATAGCAAAGACAAAGGAAAAATCTAATATTTTGAAAATTTTACATCAAAATATTCAGGGTTTTTCCAGCAAAATTTTAGAAGTTGAAATGTTCTTAGAAAAAACTAAATTTGACATTTTATGTCTCACTGAACACTGGCAAAAAGATCACCAAATGTTAATTAATTATGATAATTATTGTATAGCCAGTTCTTTCAATCGAAAGTCTGCTTTACACGGTGGGTCACTGATTTTAGTTCGTAACAGTTTTAAAATTAAGAACCGTACAGATATTGTTGGACTTTCGGTTGAAAGATGTATTGAAATATCTTGTGTTGAGCTGGACAAGCATGTTGTAGTATGTGTATACCGACCTCCCGCTTATCAAAATTTTTCTTTGTTTGAGTTAGTAATGGAAGATGTTTTAAAAATAGTGACCAAAGTAAATAAGTTTGCGGTAGTGTGTGGCGACTTTAATGTAAATATTTTAGAAAATACTTCCTATAGTACCAAACTTTTAAGTCTTTTTAAAAGTTATAATTTAGAGCATGTATTTTTTGAACCTACTAGGGTGACGTCATCCTCGGCTACCTGTATTGATAACGTATTTTGTAACTGCGATTATTTTGATAAAAGTATCATAAACTCGCTTCAGTCGGACCACTCGGGTCAAAGTGTTACTTTTAATTATTCTCGAGTAACCCAGAAGATAGATATAGAAACCAGGAGTCTAACGAACGACAGGTTAGAAAAGTACAAAAACACGTTACTAGAAAAACTGCCCTGTCACAATTATAATCCTAACAACCCTAATAACTCATATGAAGATTTATTCACATTGATTAATACTGAATTCAGTAAAATTTTCACTATTAGGAAAAAGCAAATCATTGTAAAATTCAAGTTCAGTGACTGGGCTACCGCTGGTATTCGCAAAAGTAGAGACAGACTTTTTGAATTATATGAGATAAGAAATTATTCAAATGACGACAGTTTCATTGAATATGTAAAAAATTATTCAAAATTGTTTAAATTAGTTTGTTTAAAAGCAAAATCATTTTTCCTATGGAAAAAAATACAGTCTGCTGATAACAAAATTAAGGCTGTATGGAATGTTATAAACAGTGAAACTGGTAAAGTGAAACCGCGTGACAATCAAATCACACTTCATACAAATCGCGGAACCATTAGTTCAAACGTAGAAGTGGCTCAAGAATTCGAAACCTTTTTTACTAATATTCCTTTGAAAACAACAGAGTCACTCAATTCATCATCTTCACTTGCTAGCGGTTTACTTCAAAAGAATGTGGACGCCTGCGAAACTGAATTTGGGTTCAATCATGTCACCCCTAACGAAATTGTTAAAGCCTTTAAAAGTATTAAAATGAAAACTACTGAGGACCTATGGGGAATGTCAGTAAAAGTCTGCAGTGCGATCATTGATACTATATCTCCATATTTAGCTGTTATATTCAATGATTGTATCGATCATGGTACTTTTCCTGACTTAATGAAAAAAAGTAAAGTAGTTCCATTATTCAAAGCTGGTGACAAAAAGGATCCCAGTAATTTTAGACCAATATCAGTCTTACCTGTACTTAGTAAAATTTTTGAGAAGGTCATACTCAATCAAATGCTTTCGCACTTTAATAGAAATAACTTACTACATGACCATCAATTTGGTTTTACGAAAGGGCGCAGTACAACGGATGCCGGAACTGCACTTTTAAAATACATTTTTGGCGCGTGGGAAAAATCTGAAGATGCTATTGGTATCTTCTGTGATCTATCCAAAGCATTTGATTGCGTAGATCATAGCACATTGTTGTTAAAACTTGAACATTACGGTGTTAAGAATAATTCACTTAAACTACTTAAGTCATATTTGGAAAACAGGATTCAAAAGGTACAAGTAAACAAAACGAAATCACTGGGATCTGTTGTCAAAATTGGCGTACCTCAAGGGTCCATATTAGGGCCATTTTTATTCCTTATTTATATTAATGACCTCCCTACTGTAGTGAAGAATCTGTCAAAGATTGTGTTATTTGCTGATGATACTTCATTAATATTCAATGTAAGTAGAAAATCACAAAATTATAACGAAGTCAATGATGCACTTGGACAGATTCATGCATGGTTTACTGTTAACAATTTAGTCCTAAACGCCAAAAAAACTAAATGTATTAAATTTGCACTGCCAAATGTAAGGTCTACTTCACATAACATAGTATTGAATAATGAACCATTAGATTTTGTAAATAGTACAGTTTTCTTAGGGTTAATACTAGACTCTAAACTTCAATGGGGCCCTCATATAACGGCTCTTTCTGGTCGATTGAGCTCGGCTGCATATGCTGTCAGAAAAATCAGACAACTTACTGATGTAGCTACCGCAAGGCTGGTTTACTTTAGCTACTTCCATAGCATTATGTCTTATGGCTTACTGCTTTGGGGCCGAGCAGCTGATATACATTCAATATTCGTTTTACAAAAGAGAGCTATAAGAGCAATTTATTGCCTGAAGACTCGTGATTCCCTGAGAGAACTGTTCAAGGAAATCAACATAATGACAGTGCCATGCCAGTATATCTATGAAAATATTATGTATGCTAGAAAGAACATTCATCAATTACCTAAAATTTGTGACAGGCATAATTTTAATACTAGAAATAAGCACAAAATTGATCAACCATATACTAGATTAACTAAAGTCAATACATCTTTCGTTGGTCTGTGTGTACGATACTACAACAAAATACCTGACAATATAGTGCAATTACCTGAGAGAAAGTTTAAAGAATGTGTAAAGCAAACGTTATGTAAAAAAGCTTACTATAGATTAGATGACTATATGAATGACAAAGAGGTATGGTGCTCTGATATTCCAGCGAAACACAAGAAACACATTGTAAAAAGCCGACTCTTAAAGTAGGCCGTGCTGCAGTGGTTTCTTGCCGTTTCTTTTACGCTGCCACAGCACGATCCGAAACGGCGTAGACTCGCTCTATTTGAATTGTATTCTGCATGACATTCAATAAGTATTCTGTAAAGAATCTACATTGAATAAAATAATCTGAATCTGAATCTGATCGCAGAGCCAAGAAGCTCGTTGGTGATGAGGTGCTGGTGAAAACCAAGTTTCACAGTCTGACCCACCGTCGCAAAGTTGCATGTCTGTCGGTTTTCTACAGATTGTACTTCGGAGAGTGTGCTCTAGAGCTCCACGAGCTTATTCCACCATCTCCCTTCTACCATCGGGAGTCCAGACGCACCGCAGGATATCACCCATACTTGGTTGATATTCCGCACATTCGCACAAAGCGCTTTGAAACATCTTTTATAATGCGCACGTCTAAAGAGTGGAATTCTCTGCCTGCGTCTGTGTTCCCGAGTTCATATAACCCGAATCTATTCAAGTCGCGAGTGAATAGGCTTCTTCTGGGCAAGCTCGCTCCATCGTAGACCTCATCTCTGTCTTCAAGACTAGCTCGAGGTCAAGAGTAAGCCCATTTTCTATAAAAAAAAAAAAAAAAAAAACTGAATCTGTTTGCCGATTTTGATAAGGTAATTCAAAGGAAGAATTCATACACGATGTGCAGTCGCTACAGCCTAAAGAGTTACAGTTTTCTAAGAGAAAGATTTTCTTAATTAGGATCTACGTTAGGCTACTAGTTGGCTAAGAAATTAAGGCAATATTAGCGACCCAGCTAAGATTATATCTAGGATTAGGAAGTCTTAATTAAGAATCACCTTTCGTGAACCTTTGTGAATTCTTTTAAACAATATCAATATAGACTTGTATGAACTTACGAGTATGGTCTCATATTTAACCTCTTTTACAAAAACTTTAGCCAGGAAATTGAGTACGTACATCAAAATCAGACGCCAGTAGTGATCATTTATATCTATTACAAAAAACCCATGTTGTAATACGTTCGTCGTATTAAATGAGATAAAGAAGCCAACATTATTTGAATAGTCTGAGGAGAAACACATGTCTTCAATAGTATTTTCCGGAAAGTCTCGCGGCAACTATACTATCGTAGAGATTATTATTATTATATTTTTATATATTATTATATTATTGCCATGGTAACATGAAATCGTCAATTTATACTAGGTTATTTTTATGGACCTGATATGAGTAGCTGAGTATGCCTACCTTGTTAGTGAGGTCAAAAGCAACAACTTTTATTCTACGACTTTGCTAACAACGCACAAAAAAATTACGACTCCATACTAAAGAAGTCACGTGACCGACCCATTTTGTATGGGAAGTGAAAATTTTTGGACACCATAAAGAGATGTTAAGAGTTTTTTGGTAGGTATTTTGTAAAAATCTATTCAGTCGTTTTTAATGTAGAGCATTTCGAAGTCAACGCTGAATAGTGAAATTTTTTGACGTTTTCTAATAAATTGTTAGACCAAGTAGCGAAAATGTTGAAGTGTGTTATATATTTGTAATCTACTCGTAAAGCCCTTTCATTAGATAGCCCCACAAGAAATGTTAAAAGGAAAAATAAAAAAACTTTGTACTGCAATCTTTATGACGTCACAGTTTTTACCCCCACCGTTTTTGCGCGTGTCATCTCATATAATTCAGTACATGACAGTGAAAGCAATAATACTATATATACCGTCTAGCTCCTCCAAGTATATACCCATATCCGAGATGAATTATGCCAAAAACGTTTTCTAAGCATTTTATGAATAAATTTCCAATCTACTATTATACGGCAAAGAATAAATTTTTAGCTAAACGTTTTAGGCCCAGAAAAGCTTAAACTTCAGTTCATTTATTGGTTGGGTTTAGGTTGGAAGAGTCGGTTCGGTCGAGGTTAAGTCGAGGTTGGGTCGAGGTTGGGTCGAGGTTGGGTCGAGGTTGGGTCGAGGTTGGGTCGAGGTTGGGTCGAGGTTGGGTCGAGGTTGGGTCGAGGTTGGGTCGAGGTTGGGTCGAGGTTGGGTCGAGGTTGGGTCGAGGTTGGGTCGAGGTTGGGTCGAGGTTGGGTCGAGGTTGGGTCGAGGTTGGGTCGTAGTAGGTCGAGGTTAGGTTAGGTTAGGTTAGGTTAGGTTAGGTTAGGTTAGGTTAGGTTAGGTTAGGTTAGGTTAGGTTAGGTTAGGTTAGGTTAGGTTAGGTTTTTTTTTTGATTTTTTTTTTTTTTTTTGTCCATAATTAATTCATTTGGGTGCGGGACTCCGGATTTTCATACGGGAGTCCCGCCAGTGTTAGTACAGGTTAGGTTAGGTTAGGTTAGGTTAGGTTAGGTTAGGTTAGGTTAGGTTAGGTTAGGTTAGGTTAGGTTAGGTTAGGTTAGGTTAGGTTAGGTTAGGTTAGGTTAGGTTTTTTATATAATTGTATGCCGCCGTTTATCCTCTGACATGGGTCAGAGACTTTATTCAGCTAAACACGGACTTGACTACTTTTTTTTTTTTTTTTTTTCTGTCCATAATTTGGATAGGGGTTGCAGAACTCCGGATTTTCATACGGGAGTTCTACCAAAACTTGTCACAAGACGATAATGTGGAGCTGGGGATATCGCAGAAATAAAGTACAAGGTACATCTATTTTTTTTTTTTTTCAGCTTTTCTTTTTTTTTTTATGCTGTTTTTTTTTCAGCTTTTTTTTTTTTTTTTTCAGCATATATACATTTTTTTTTTTTTTGCATTATACTTATTTGTATGTAACTATTTATATACAACGATATGAATATTACATACGTTTCTTACTCAATTTTTTATTACATCTAATTCTTATTTCTATTATTGGCTTCAATAACTATATTACTAATGTATTCCGTTATGTACGATCTGGATTGTTTTTGGAACAACAATTCATGTAAATTGTGTTCTGTAATACTCATGTTTACTTTACATTCCAGGTCATACCTAGCGATACTGTACTTAGGACAATCTATAATAAGGTGCTCTATTGTTTCAGATTCAGCTCCGCAAACGCATGATGGATCATCTTTACATTTAAAACGATGTAAGTAAGCAGAAAAGCCTCCGTGGCCCGTCAAAGCTTGTGTTAGTATTTGGGTAGGTGTAGCAGTCTTAGAATATTTGTGTGCTAATGTTACATTTGGTAAAAACTTTTTTGTTACGCCTGCTGTTTCCCCCTTTACATATCGTTCGTTCCAGGTTACTACGCTTTCTTGCCTTATGAGTCGTTTGACATATGATATGGGGCTTTTGTTGTAGTGGGGTGCCATCTTATTGTTTTTTGCCACTTGTTTTGCGAGTTCGTCCGCTCGCTCGTTGCCTTCCACTCCTACATGCGCTTTAATCCAATATAATTGGATTGTTCGACCTTGCGCTTGGATGGCAGAAATATTACTGCGTATTTGTCTCGCCAATGGTTGGGAAGTTTCAGGGTTGACCACAGATTCAAGTCCTGACCTAGAGTCACTCAAGACGGCAATTGCACCGTCCCGTAAGTGGTTTTGGATGAGTTCAGTGGCTTGAAGAAGTGCATATAGCTCCGCTTGATACACAGTACAGCTGCTGTCTAGTTTGAGCTTCTTGGTTCTTACTTCCCTCCCATTTCTACGACAAGTGTAGGCAGCCCCCACCCCCTCTTCCATTTTACTCCCGTCGGTATAAATTTTTATGTCGGGTATTTGGTGTTTTGCCACAGTCTCCTCAGTTTCATCGTCAAGGCATACAAACCCAATTTCAATGTCTTTTGCAGGATGCGGAATCTGCAAAAAACTGCTCTTTCTTTCCACTTCCCTATCACCCATCTCCTGCAGTGGCTTTCCTCGCTTTGCCTCGAATAATTCCGCTGCCTCCCGTATTCTGAGATCCAGCGGGATTATTCCGGCAAGAGCCATCGCAGCGTTTAGAGAGACGGTTCTATATGCTTTGACGATTCTCTGAGCGATGCTTCTTTGGATGGTGTTCAACTGATCTTGGATACTTAATTTTCCTACCGCTGGAGCCCATGCGCTGGCTGCGTACATGATGACCGGCTCAACAACCGCTTTATATATGGTCCTGATAATCTCCGGGTTCAAGCCCCATTTTAATTTAGCCGCTCTTGAAAGTTGTTTTGTAATGTTTGCTGCCTTGCAACAAACATTACTAACGTGACTATTAAACGTTAATTTTTTATCAATAATGAGGCCCAAAATTTTAATTTGATCAACGAATTCGATTCGAGTTCCATTCATGTACATGGCTGGGTTTTCACACTTAAGTTTTTTGGTTACCACCATGGCGTGAGTTTTATGAGCTGCAAATTTAAGTTTGTTTCTGCTCCCCCAGTCATGTACATGCGCAAGAACTCCATTAGCTTTGATTTCTATTGCTTGTGAATCATAGCCGGAGAATACCAAGACCACATCATCAGCAAACGCCTGCAAGTACACGTCTTGCGAGGACAATTCCTGTAGCAGTGGATCCAGCAGCAGGTTCCAAAATGTTGGCCCTCCAATCGACCCTTGAACACATCCCTTGTTGGTCTCTCTCTTACAGTTTTCTCTAGCGTAAGTAACCTGAACTGATCTCCCATTAAGATAGTCATCAACAAGTTTCCTAAGGTTTAATGGACACTCCCTTTTTACCAACTGTGACTTGATCGCTGGCCACCATGCGTTATCAAAGGCGCCCTCTATGTCTAGGGATACTACAACATTTGTATTTTTTCTGACTAAGTTTTCTCTCAAATGTTTAATTAGATCATAGAGGGCGTCTTCGGTACCGCGCTGAGGAACGAACCCGTATTGCCGAGTGCTTGCTTTGGGTAGTAAGTACCATCTAATTCGTTTTATCATCATCTTTTCTAGTACTTTCCCGAGCACCGACAGAAGGCCTATAGGTCTATAAGATTTAGGTTGACTATAATCGCTTCGTCCGGGTTTCCTAAGTACTACTATTGCAGCTTCCTTCCACGGTTTTGGAAAGCATGCCAACTCCAAGCATTTATTTGCTATTTGCAAATAAACCCCTGGGTCTACAAAAATGGCTTGCTGACATATGTCCGCGGTTAATCCGTCTAATCCTGGTGCCTTCTTTGGATTGAAGCTGTTAATAGACCTATTGAGTTCTGTCACAGTAAAAGGAGGATCCATCACCTCCCTTCCTCCAAGTCCTTCGTTCTTTTCTACTTCTTCCCTAATCTTTTTATGGCACTCAAGATCGTCTGATTCTTCATCGAGTGGGAAGAAAGTCTCAGACAATAGCTGGACTGATTCCTTAGGGCTAAGTGATTTTTCCCCAGCTGCCAGCAGTTGGTCTTCATAACGCTTTGCTGTTCCTCTCAAGACCCGGTATATTCCATCCCACATACTCTCTCCGTCCTGTTTTGTGCAGTAACTCCTCCAGCTCTCAGTATAAGCTTGTTCGGCTTTAGTTTCATATTCGGTTTTCGCTTTAATGTACTCGTCAACAACGAATTGGTGTCGTCGAGGTGCTGCACACGACACTCTTCGCTTCATCGTGGTGACTGCCTTTTTCAAGGATTCTAATTCTTCTGTCCACCATGGTATGTAGTCCTTCTTTCTTTTCCCTATCAATGGTATGGTGGCATGGCAAGCTTCTTTAATGCAAGTAATGTATGTCAATATTGTATTTTCTAGTTCTTCTCTAGTATTAATTTTTTCGATTTCCTCTTTTGTTATCTGCTTCTCTGCTAACTTATCTTTTAATATTCGCCTAAACTCTTGCCAATTTGCTTTCTTTGTGTTATATTTCCTCGTGCTTTTATCGTTTCTTTTACCTTTATTCATAATTTCCTTTTCAATTCTAAAAGTTATTGCGTTATGGTCAGAACTTGTCAGTCCTATATCTACCTTCCAATCATGAATTTTCCCAATCAGGTCTTGACTACATACCGTGATATCAACAATGCTTTTGAACTCTACTCCATTCCTAACCGTGAAAAATGTCGGTGTGCTTCCCTCGTTTAACAGATGCATTTCAGTTTCCTCAAGTGTACTCATCATAGCCCTTCCTCTGTGATCCTCTGTCGCACTTCCCCACCAAGTGCTCCAAGAATTCACGTCACCTCCCATGAGTAAACTACTGCTACCAGTTTCCTTTTTTATCTTTACTAAATGATCCAAGTATGGCTCTATGGGCTTGCTACCTTCTAAGTACATAGATACTACAGTGACTTTCCAAGTGTTGGATTTAAGTGTCGCCACAGCTATGTTTTCAGTAGTGAGAGTTTGCCGTACGATATCAATATCGTCGTTGAAAACAATAATTGCTGCTTTAATCGGTTTTTCACGACTTCCTACACTTTGTACTACACGATAACCTGCCATATTTTGTATCTCTCCTTGAGCACCTACGTAAGGCTCTTGGACCAGCGCAAAACTTACTTGTCTTTTCTGGCATTCTTGCAGTAGTTCTTTCATAGCAAGTTTTTTTTTTTTTTTTTTTAAAAGTGTATGCCACTGGTTATCCTCTGACATGGGGGTCAGAGACTTTTTCAGCTAGACACGGACTTGCCATCACATTTTTTTTTTTGTTTTTTATTTTTTTTTTGTCCATAATAGGTTTGTGTGGGTGCGGGACTCCGGATTTTCATACGGGAGTCCCGCCAGTGTTAGTACAGTTTTCTATTGTTATAAAAACTATTCTAATACAAGCCAGGGATTGGGATGGGGTACCAATGTCTTTTTTATTTACATTTAAATCTTACACTCTTTTTTACAGTCTTTGTTGTAACTAACTAGTCATTTAAATAACTTTTCTTTTTCTTACTGTATTGTTAAAGCCTATGCTAATTTTAATGTAACATCATTTTACATAAACAGCATAGTATTATCTACTTTTATTTCTCTTATTGACTATTTCACATACATATTTGCAATATTTTATCAAGTATTTACGACTATCATTGCTTGCTAGCCATTCACTTAATTTACAAGTGCTGATTGAGTCTCCCACTTCCTGCTCAAGTTCATACCTCTTTTTGCCGAAAATGGGGCACTCAATCAGCAGGTGCTGGATGGTTTCGATCTGATTCGGCTCACATGCGCACGATGGGCTGTCCTTGCACTTAAATCTATTTAAGTACTCGGAAAACCCACCGTGCCCCGTCATCACCTGTGTCAGCGAGTTGGTCGGTTGGAGCTTTTTTATAAGTTTGTAGGCAGTGATGGCGTTTGGGAGAAACATCTTGGTTACTGAAGCAGTTTTCCCAGTTGTGTACCTTATATTCCAGGTTTGTAGTGTATTTTCCCTTATCTGCTTTTTAACGTAGGATACGGGACATTGGTCATAATGGGGTCTTATTTTGGACTTAAGTGCTGCCTCCTTGGCGAGTTCATCCGCACGCTCGTTTCCTGCTAAGCCGGCATGTGCCTTAACCCAAAACAAGGACACAGCTTTGTTTTGGGTCAAGGCTTCCGCCAGATTCTTCCGGATTTTGGCGGCTAGAGGGTGGGGAGAGCTCTGGCTTGTGACTGTTTCCAGCGCTGCCCTCGAGTCACTGTAAACGCCAAATCTCACCTCTTTGCGCCTCAGGATTTCCTCTGTGGCCCTGCATATTGCCAAAAGTTCTGCTTGGTACACTGTACAGTAGGACGATAAGCAAAGTTTGATAGTTTTTGTCTCGGCTTCGCCATTCCACAGTGATAGTGCTGCCCCGACTCTGCCTTCAATTTTGCTACCGTCGGTGTAAATGCGCACGGCCTGAGAGTTTTGGCTATCTGTTTGACTTGGATCATCCAGTTTGTCAAATGTCAATTGCACTTGCGCCGCTGGGTGCGGGGACTCCGTAAACGCCGTTGGACTTTCCACTTCTCTATCTCCCAGGTCAGGCAAGGATATTCCTTTCTTCGCCTCGTACAGTGCAGCTGCTTCCAGTATCCTGAGATCAAGGGGCAGAATTCCGGCCAAAACCAGTGCAGCGTTTAGTGACACAGTCCTGTACGACTTACAAATTTTTTGTGCGAAGCCTCTCTGTACTGCATTGAGCTGCTTTTGTATCCCTATCTTTTTCACAGCTTGCGCCCACGCACTAGCGGCATACATTATGATTGGCTCCACTGTTGCGACATAGATGATACGTATCACGTCAGGATTTAGTCCCCAGCTTACTTTTGCGGCTCTCGATAACTGCTTATACACGTTAAGTGATTTCTTGCAAACGTTTGCAACGTGTGGGCCAAATGTCAGACCGTCATCAATTGTAAGTCCCAGGATTTTTATTTGGCGCGAAATTGTTATCCCGACTCCCCCCATGCTGAGTCGCGGTGTGTCATACTTCAACTTTTTGGTTAATACCATGGCGCAAGTTTTGTGTGGCGCAAATTTTAATTTGTTTTTGATACCCCACGCATCAACATGTGCGAGTGCAGCATTTGCCTTTGTCTCTATTTCAAGTGCCGTCGCGCCCTCAAATACAAGTACGACGTCGTCGGCAAAGGCCTGACAATGATTGCCACCACTGGTGAGCTCCTTTAAGAGTGGGTCCAATAGTAGGTTCCAAAGGATTGGACCCCCAATGGAACCCTGTACGCATCCTTTACTGGTGTTCCTCTTCTGCTCTTCACCGGCGTATCTTACGGCCACTTTCCTATTCTGCAGATAGCTATCAATCATCCTTCTGATATTTACTGGACAGCTTTCCTCAGCCAATCGTACTTTGATTGCTGGCCACCAGGCACTATCGAAGGCTCCCTCTATATCTAGGGATACAAGCACAACGATCTTTTTTCTACTAATTCCATCTTTGATGTGCTGTATCAGATTATAGAGGGAGTCTTCCGTGCTTTTCTGGGGCATAAACCCGTATTGACGAGTACTAATCCGGGGTATCAGATGCCATTTCAACCTGCCTACGATCATCTTCTCCAGGACCTTTCCCAACACTGGAAGTAACCCGATGGGCCTATATGACTTGGGACTGGAGTAGTCTTGCTTGCCTGGTTTTCTAAGGATGACCACAGTGGCCTCCTTCCAGATATCTGGGAAATATGCCAATTCCAGGCATTTGTTAGCCATAGCGAGGAATATTGACGGGTTCTGGGAAATCGCCCTAAGGCAGATATCCGCTGTGAAACCCTCAGACCCGGGAGCCTTCTTCGGATTGAAACTCTCTGCCGCTGTTTGTAGTTCCATCATTGTAAACGGTGGATCATGTTTCTCACCATTCATCCATTCGTTTACATTTTCAGCATGCTGTCGTGTTCGGCGGTGATCTGAGTTGTCTTGCTCCATTAGATCCTCCGGGTAGAAGGTCTCCGCGAGGAGAGCCACTGATTCTTTTGTGTTTAACACATCACCATTTTTCATTAGTGGTATATCCTCATGTCTTTTTGACGTTCTACCTATCACCCTGTAAATCCCTTCCCATACTCCTTCTTTTTCGTGTTTCTCGCAGAACTGCTTCCAACTGGACGTCAGTGCTTTTTTGGCCTGGTTTTCATATTCTTCCTTGGCTTTCAGATACTCAGCAACAACTTTCTTCCTTCGGACTGGAGCTGCGCAGCGTATACGGCGCTTCTTGGTGGTGACTCCCCGTTTCATGGCCTCAAGTTCTTCGGACCACCACGGTATTGAAAGTGTTGTATTATGATTTTTGATAGGTATAGATTCTTTGCATGATTTTGTAATATTTTCTGTGTCTTGTTTAATAAGATTCTCCAGATCGTTTTTATTATTGATTTCCCCTATATTTTCCGGATTAATGTTTGACTCTAATCTAAACTGGGCCAGTTTATCATTAAATTGGTTCCAGTTTGCTTTTTTGGTGTTGTATATTCGAGTGGTTCTGCTGATACTTGTTCCTTTACTTCTTTTGAGTTTTATTTCGAAAATAATACCGTTGTGGTCCGAGCTCGTGATACCACAATCCACTCTCCAGTCATCCACCAGGTCGAGCATGTCCATAGAGCAAGCTGTAACGTCCACATGGCTTGAAAATTCCTTGTTGCCTCTTATTGTATAAAAAGTAGGCGTGTCCCCAACATTGAGAACTTGGAGGTCCAGTTCTTCAATCGTCCCAGCCAACTCCTCTCCTCTACTGTCAATTTTTGTGCTCCCCCACCAAGTACTCTTTGCATTTGCATCTCCTCCAACGATGAGCTTTACTGATCCTATTTCATCACGGATTTTCTCAAGTTGCTCCAGGTACGGGCCAAGGGGTTGATCTGGTTCGAAGTAAAATGATACTGCTGCAATTTCCCAGGCACTGGTTTGGATCCTCACCACAACTATGTTATTTGTGGTGAGTTTTGGGCACTGAATAACGTTAAAATCGGGGTTGAATATCACTATAGCAGATTTAATAAGCCCATTTCCATGGCAAGTGCCTTGGTAAATTCTTGCTCCTCGGTAATCTTTCATTTTTCCTGTACTTCCCACATAGGGTTCTTGGAGCATTGCAACTGCGATTTTTCGTTTTTTGGCCTCCAACATAAGTTCATTCGTGGCCAGTTGTTTTCTTTGGAGGTTTGCTTGAGCAAACGTGTAAGAGGCAGCGTGTGTGAGACTACTTATTCCATTGCTGCTTGGCACCAACTTAGCAATATGCTATCCTGGATCTGGCCAGTGTATCCCACTTCTTTCGTACCGGACACTCCGCACTGAAGGCGTTATGTTCCACAGAAGCAATTTTGGCATGCACACAGTTGCAGCATGTTGGGGCTTCGCCAGTGACCAAGCTTTCACATTCTGCTTTTAAGTGAGGTCCCCCGCAGTGGCTGCATTTTTCTATGGTTTCAGTGCAATGACGCCTTCCGTGTCCATAGCCAAGGCACATGGAACACTGAATAAGCGGTGACTGGTCTGAGACTCTCACTCTTTGTATGTCAATATAGACCATCTCCTTTTCAATCATGCGTTTCCATATTTTGGGGGAAACTCTTAGTACTATGCTGCTGGTGTGAGGGTTTCTCGACTTTCTTCTATAGCGTACCTCCATTGTAACGTCCTCTTCGTTGAGGCCACTAAAAACATCTCCATTTTGGTTCCTAAGGGCTCTTAGGATCTCTTCGTCACTATTATATTGCAATACATCCTTCAGGACCAAGAGTGGGTCCTTGTTCTTCACTTCCTCAACTATAAGGTAGTTGCCTGTCTCATTTTCCAGCCTTTCCTTTATTCTCTTTCTGTCCTCCTCACTTCGGCATCCAACTATTACTTTCCTATTTTTAGCTTTTCTTACTTTGTCAACAGCTAAATTGCCCTCCTTGGCTCTTACCGCCTTCCTCACTCTTTCTATGATTTCCTCCCCAGTCTCTGTTTCGTCCTTGGCGGTGATAATCACCGAGTGGAGAACCGGGTGTTCAGGGGGTGGTTTCTTTGGTGCGCCGGCCGCAACACTAGCATAAAAATTCAATTCAAAAAATTCAAATTCAAAATTCAAAATTATTTATTGCTGTAAATACAGTAGTATTAACAAGATGTTAGGTGATATGTACATAGTCCTTGCACTGTAAACTCTATAAGAGCATAGCAATATTTACAAAAAGAAGTCAAAGTTAAAAGATTTGAAAGCATACATTACAAATTCACTAGTCATAATATAATCCAACCTAAATAATAATAAGATTTCATTGCCCAGTCATAAGAAGTCAAAATAATACAAATAAAATGTCAATTACAAAAACAAAATGTCAAACAGAGAATCTTAAATAATATGGTTAGTGTCACTTTCCAAATATTCCCTCACAGAGTAAAAACATTTTCTTATGAGCCAGCGGTGCAGTTCATTCTTTAATTTGTTTAGTGACAGTAGTTTAAATGATCCAGGAAGATGGTTGTATATTTTTGTACACATGTAATAACAATTAATGCTATGTATGTAGTTATTAGGGCCTATGTTAATAAGTCTGTTTGGGTACCTCGTGTTGAAGCGACATACATCCTGTTTTGTTTGAAATAATTCAAAATTACTTTTTACAAAAATACAAATTTCATATATGTACAAACAGGGCAATGTTAGCAGTTTCATGTCATAAAACAAGGGTTTACAACTGGTAAAAGGTGGAACGTCGCATATTGCTCGTATACACTGTTTTTGGGCAATAAAAGCCCTATGAGCTTCAACTGACATGCCCCACAACACTAAACCATATCTCAAGTTGGAAACAATATATGCATGATAAGCTTGCAAAGCTGTTCTTTTGTTACTGACTTTTGATAACCTCCAAAGTGCGTATGCAAATCTGTTGATTTTTGAACATACCTTGTTAACATGCGACTTCCATTTACAATGCTCGTCTAAAATAAATCCTAGAAATAGAGTTTCTTTTTCTTGCATTATAATTGTATCCTTATAAATCAAGCTAAGATTTAGTGGTTTAGCACCTTGATTGTGGAATTGGATGTATTTGGTTTTACTAATATTTACGCTTAGATTATTTTTTCATTTAGCCATTTTATGATAGCATCTATAGTTTTGTTAATATTATCATTGTGTTTAAAGTCTTTGTTATCTGAGATAATTACCGATATGTCATCCGCATATAATACACAAGGATATGACGTGGCTGATGGCAAATCATTTACGTATAGCAGAAATAACAAAGGGCCAAGTATACTACCCTGCGGGACTCCATACCTATTTATCAACGTTTCTGACCTATATATTTTCATTTCACTGTCTGAGTCGTCAATACGCATGATGTCTATATATTGCTTCCTATCATTTAAATAGCTTTGTAGCCAATCAAGCGCCTTTCCTCGTATTCCATAAATTTGACATTTATCCAGAAGCAGTTTATGAGACACGTAATCAAAAGCGCGGCTCATGTCAAAAAACACGACTGTAGTTAGTTTCTGTTGAGCAATACTCTTAGTGATTTTATCAACTAAATGAAAGGCCGCATGAGTAGTTGATTTACCCCTTGTAAATCCGTACTGTTCAGGTTTTAATATTTTAAAGCTTTGAATGAAATTTGTAATTCTTTTATACATTATCCGTTCAATTACTTTGGAGAATATTGGAATAAGCGCTATAGGTCTATAATTTTGAGGAAGTTGCTTATCTCCCTTCTTATAAATAGGTTTTATAACCGTGGTTTTTAGATTTTCTGGGAATTTTCCCTCTGCAAAAGAAAGATTTACAATATGCGCCAGAACAGGAGCAATTACTAATGCAGACTTTTTTATAATTTTTGTTGGGATTTGATCCTTTCCTACAGCTGGAGTGTTATTTAAATTGATAATTGTATTATAAATTTCTTGGGCATCAGTTGGTCTTAAAAATATTGTAGATTCATTACGTTTAATGTTATGATTATTTATTTGTGATGTCAAAATATTGTTATTTAAATTCGGAAGATCTATAAAATAGTTATTGAATATGTTTGCTATTTCCGCGGGGTTATTTATAAGTTTATTATTATACATAATTTTATTTAAATCATTTTTAGGTTCATTTGGTTTTATATTTTTATTGATAACTTTCCAACTAGCTTTACAAACATTTTTAGATGAAGTGACATATCTTTCATTGCTTATTTTATGCGCTGTAATAACACACTTTTTAAAACATTTGTTATATGCTTGCTTTATTCATTCATAGGCTTGCTTTATTCATTCATTCATTCATAGGTTGCTTTATTCATTTCTTCCTCATGTTTGTCCAGAGTTTCTCCTAACTTTTTCATTTTCTCGTTATTCTCTCTTATGAGATGGCTGTGCTCCATAAGGAGTTTCTCTATCCCCTGGTTATCCAAACAAGGCTTCTTGTTATTTTGTAGCAGCAGTTTCGTGTGTTCCTCAATACGCTTTAATATAGGATTAGCGTTTGAGTTGATTAGGAAGGTGGTGTCAGTAGCGGTGGTTTCTGGCTCCGCCCTTGTAATGATTTCCTCTGTCTCCTTATTGATGTTTTTAATATCTGTCTCCGCTTCTTCCACGAGCTGGTAAAGTCGATCAAGTGCCTCCAGAACGGCGGCTTTAATGACTCTACTAATATTATTGGAGTTGTTCATATTAGTTTTACCTTTGTCAAGAGCTGCCTTCGCTTCCTTCAATCTGTTTGCATATTGGTTCTGGGTGCTTTGACAAGCTCCTGAGGCTGTCTGCTGAGGAAATGTCAATTTTATTTGTGTACTCACAGGGCCAGCCTGTGTAGTCATGTTTGTCAAAGGAGAGGTGGAGTCAGTTTTCCCGGCTTCCCACCCACTTTCGCTACGTCTTACATTTGAATCAGTCTGTGCAGATTTAGAAGGAGACTTATCGGCAGTCTTCTTTATTGGGGTTCTATGTCCAAACATTCTAGTGTCCGTGAAATACACAATAAGTGTGATGGCAATGTCAAATGAAAATATTTCTTTCTAGAAAGGTGTCAAAAATTGCAAATATTTATGTATACTTGTGTTGTAAAAGGATGATCATTAAAAATTTTGTAACAGAGTACAAGGTTATCTTATGACTAGAACTGTTCTGTTTGTAAAAGCAGAGCAGGGTCCTACAACTATTAACAAATAAAATATCTGAATCAAAGTTTATACCTAATAAGGTACATACAGTACGAATTTAGGTTTGACCCCGTTCAAATACTAAAAACAATATTTACGACTCTACTATACTAGGAGCCAGTCTTAGGTGAAAAAGGAAAATAGAATAATGTACGCGGGGCAAACGTTTGACTCGCCAATAAAAAGAAATTTCAAAAAAAAAATTTCAAAGATGTCGACTCTACCATGAAAATAAAAATTTGCTCTACATAGAGTCGATTTGTTGCGCTTAACCCAAAGCTCTCGTCGTGCCCTCCACAATGATACCAAACTCGGGTACTCTAGCCCTACTGGTCTGGGAGTAAACCGGGTTTAAATAATTCCAAGATGGCGGCTGAAAAATGGTTGAAGTGGAATATCTCCCGAACCACTGGGCCGAATATACCCGTGTCCGGGTTTCCCGCAAAGAGCTCGACGAGATCTATCCGCTAGGTTAGGTTTCAGGCCTGAAAAAATCAGGGTCCTGAAAACTGAAAATTACAGTTTCTTCCGAAAGAACAGGCAGAGGCAAGGTCAGAGAAGCAAATCCCAGTCCTCTACGACTCCCCGTTGCGGAGATACAGACGTTCAAACTTCAGTTTGACAGTTCGAGAACTGTCAAAAGTGAATTTCGAACGCCTATAACTCGGCCTCTACTGGTCGCAGAATAATGAGACTGGCGTCCCCGAACTCGTCCCAACCCAATCCTTCGGCTGAAAGTGCTTTCAGGGGCCTGAAATATTTTGTCTCCAAAGCGCACATAAAGTGGTGATACCTGTAGAGGGCGTGCCTCTTAACCCCCAACCGAAAACCGCAACTCTCTACGATTCTCGGCTGAGAAGATATGACGCTCTGAAAACAGGTTTGACAGTTGCCCAACTGTCAGTGATGATGTTTGACGGACGATAACTCCGGTTCTACTCGTCCTAGAAGGACGGGGTTTTCTTTGGGCAACTGTGCAACACCTACTCCACCCCCTGAAAGCAGTCTCAGTCCAAAAAATGTTTATGCGCTGAAAGCGCCTGAAACTGAAATTTTCCAAAAACTGTCTATCGGCTCTTATAAATACTGAAAACCACAATTCTGTGCGACTTCTGGTTGTCGTGTTTTGGCGATTTGAACTTTTCACCCAAAAAACCAAAATGGCGGAAAAAAGCCAAAATCGCCAAATTAAAGGTTTCTAACCCCGAGTTTGGGTTTAAACAATGTGCCTAAGGCATATAAAGACAACCCCGGCGTCAGGTTAGGTTAGGTTAGGTTAGGTTAGGTTAGGTTAGGTTTTTTTTTTTTTTTTTTATATGTATGCCGCTGTTTATCCTCCGACATGGGGGTCAGAGACTTTATCCAGCTAGACACGGACTTGCCAACACCTTTTTTTTTTTTTGTCCATAATTAATTCATTTGGGTGCGGGACTCCGGATTTTCATACGGGAGTCCCGCCAGTGTTAGTACAGGTTAGGTTAGGTTAGGTTAGGTTAGGTTAGGTTAGGTTAGGTTAGGTTAGGTTAGGTTAGGTTAGGTTAGGTTAGGTTAGGTTAGGTTGGGGGTCCCCCCACAGTGTTGGCTTCCTCGCAGCGATCCCCGGGCAACGTCGCGCCTGACCACCGTAACGGAGTGGCAGGCCGGCGGCTAACGAACACTGTGCGTCGTAGCTTTTTCCTTGCGGTACCTACGACTTTGAGCGATAGACAATATGTCGAAACTTTTGCGGGGCGCCTTAGGGCGTTTCAAGAAAGGCCCTTCTCAGGGCCAACCTGAAAACGGCCCTTCTCAGGGCCAACCCGATGACGCTGAGGCGTCGGATGCTAGCCGCGCACCATCTGCGGCTAGCTTGTTTGGACGGACAGACGAGTTCTCGGACTTTTCCGATAATGAGTCTATACTGAGTGCGTCAGACTCAGTTTCGATTTTGCTCGAGGACGGGCGCAAATTGCGGAAGAGGCCCTACCTTAAGCAGGGGTCCGGGGGCTCCTCGGACTCGGTAGTAAGTAAGGCCTCTAAGGCTTCGAAAAAGTCGAAGTCTAAAAAATCGAAGGCCAAAAAGGCAACGGTGGCCGACTCCAACAGTATCGGCCTGGAGGGCGCCGATCGCCAACTTAACCTGGCGAGACGGACGCAACTCCAGCAAGAACTGGAGGAGAGGGTAGCTTCCAAAGAGAAGCAGGCGCAGACTGACAGGGCCAGGGCCGGGTACGGTGCGTCCAACGTCCTGTATGCGGACCACTCCCTGGAAGAGCTGCAGCGGATGGCCTTAGAAGACCAAGAGGAAATTGTGGAGGTCGCCTCTAAGTCCTCCAATTTGAAGGGGACCTTTCAAAAGGCCCTGAAATGTCGGGCCGCGAGCATGTCTGGCATCGTACGGGAGCTGGTGCAGCGCACGGCAACCGACGAAACGCGGCAACTGCAGGCGAGGGTGGATCGCCTGCAGAAAGAGGTCACCGCACTATATGCGAAGCTGGCTGAGCTTACGGCTCACCCTGCTGAGACCTCAGAAGGACCAGTTGTGGGGGCTTCCCCGTCCAACCTTGAGGACATCATCCGAAAGGTCATTGTGGACGAGAGGGCCTTCACAAGAGCCTGCTTCGCGGGCATTGAAGACCGGCTCCTGCCGGAGAAGCGTCTCCGACCACCGCTTGCGGCGGACAAGACGCTTAGTGCGCCGGGAACGCCGACGGCCTCACCCGCGAGGGAACAGCCCCAGGCCCCGAAGCCCTCCAAGGGCAAGGGCAAGGGGAAAAAAACGGCCTTAAACATGGGCCCGGAAAAGGAGGCTGAGCCGGCTGCCATTCAAGCAGCCCCTCAGGACCTAGAGGCAGTAGACGCCCTTCTTCCTTCTACCACTCCGTCTAATCAGCCATGGACGGATGTGGTCAGGAGGGGGAAGAAAACGTCTAAGAAGACGCCACCGGCCGTCATCCCCCCGACCATCAACCCTTCCGGCCAGTCCAAAGCGACTGGCAATGGAAAGGGAAAGGGGAAAAAGTCGGCCCCCAAGCCCTCCACCGTTGCTCCCGCAGCCAAAAGGGCTCCCGCCGGAGGGAGAAAGCTAATTCCTCCAAAAACTGCGGCCGTCGTGGTGACGCTCACCCCGGAGGCTGCGGAACGGGGCGAGACTTACGAGTCCGTGTTGAAGCGGGCTCGTACCAACACCGATACCAGTCAACTGGCTATCGGTGCAGTCAAGTGCCGTCGCACCCAAACCGGGGCTCGAATCTTTGAGTTCCCAGGGGCCCAGGGTGGCACTAAAGCGGATCTCTTCGCTACGAAGTTGCGCGAAGTCATCGCGGACGCGGCAAAGGTCGTAAGGCCTGTCAAGTCCGTGGCCTTGGAGGTCACCGATCTTGATGACTCGGTCACTAAAGAGGAGGTGGTGGTGGCAGTGGCAGCGGTAGGAGGCTGCGACGTCGCAGCGGTTCAGGGCCGGGCCATAAGGCCCGGCCGCGGCGGTATGGGCACCATCCGCCTAGAGTGCCCGGTCGCAGCAGCCAAAGCCGTCCTGGCCAGGGGACGGCTCCTAGTTGGGTTTAGCTCGGGTGGGGTCCGGGTGCTTGAAGACGAGCCTCTGCGCTGCTTCAAGTGCTTCGGCACCGGCCATACCCGGGCTCTTTGTCCATCCAGTGTGGATAGGGCAAACACCTGCTACCGCTGCGGGAACGAGGGGCACAAGGCCGCTTCCTGCATGGCCGCCACGCCTCACTGCGCAGTGTGTGCCGCCAGTGGTCGCCCAGTGGACCATGTAATGAGCGGGAGGAAATGCAACCCTCCCCCAAAGAAGGGCAAATCGCAGGCGCCGATCCGACCTGCCGCCGCCGCCGTTGAATCTCCAGCGCCGGCCGATGAGGAGAATGCGATGAACACCGAATAATGGTAGTCCGACATCACATTCTCCAGGCGAACATCAACCACTGCAAAGCGGCCCAGGACCTGCTGGTCCAGGTCATGGCCGAGTGGTTGGTGGACGTGGCGGTAGTCGCCGAACCTTACTTTGTACCTGGCCACTGGCTGGGGAATGGGGAAGGTTCTGTGGCCCTAGCGGCGCGGTCTTCCACAGACTCCCCTCCCCTCTCGCTCTTAGAGAGGGGACCGGGATACGTGGCCGCCGCGTGGGGAGACATAGCCCTGGTCGGGGTCTATTTCTCCCCAAACCGCCCTCTTTCGGACTTCGAGAACTATCTCGAAGTCCTCGCCTTGGTGGCCAGTAGAGCGGCGCCGCGTCGGGTCCTAGTCCTGGGAGACTTCAACGCCAAATCGGTGGCCTGGGGCAACCCAACCACCAATGCTCAAGGTCGTGAAGTCGAAACCTGGGCGGCGTCGTGTGGTCTGTCCCTCTTAAACAGAGGGTCAGTCCATACATGTGTACGACGTGAAGGGGGATCCATAGTGGACCTCACTTTCGCCACCCCCGCGTTAGCGAGCCGTGTCGTGGACTGGCGGGTGGAGTTGGTGGAGAGTCTATCGGACCACCGATACGTGCGGTTCGACATCTCTACCCAGGGCTCCCAGGGGATGACCCGCACGGGCCAATCCCCATTCCCTCGGTGGGCTCTTACCCGCCTAGACCGAGAGGCGGCCGGGGAGGCGGCATTTGTTCAGGACTGGCTGTCACCTCCTGTCGACGTCCTGGACGTAGACACTGCGGCGGTTCAAATGCGAGGGTCCCTGACCGAAGTGTGCAACTCGAGCATGCCTCGGTCGCGCCGTCCGCCTCCCCGACGCGCCGTCTACTGGTGGTCGGAGGAGTTAGCGGGATTCCGGTCTGTTTGTGTGGCGACCAGGCGGGAATTTACCAGAAGCCGGCGGCGACGCCCCCGCGATCAGGCCAATGAGGACCGCCTCTACGATTTATACGTGGAGGCCAAGAGGGTCCTCAAGTCGGCTATGGGCGCTGCCCGAGACTCGGCGAGGGCCGAGATGCTGGAGGGTCTCGACGAAGACCCGTATGGGAGACCATACAAGGCGGCACGCAACAAGCTGCGCCCTTTTGGTCCCCCAGTGGCCGAGACCCTCGAGCCGACTTTGCTGGATGGGGTGGTCCGTTCCTTGTTTCCACGCAGGGATGGCTTCACCCCACCGGCAATGAACCCTCCGCGAGGGGAGGCTCTGCAGGCGGAGGAGGTCCCTCCGGTTACTGAGGCAGAAGTGAAGGCGGCGGCTCTCTGCTTCCGCGCCAAAAAGACGGCCCCGGGCCCAGACGGCGTCCCCGCAAGAGTGGTGGCCATCGCCGCCATCGAGATGGGGGAAAGGTTTCGGGACCTCTTCAGCGCGTGTTTAACGTCTGGGAGGTTCCCGAAACCATGGAAGGAAGGCCAGTTGTGCCTCCTTCGAAAGGAAGGGCGCCCGGCGGACTCCCCCTCGGCATACCGGCCTATCGTTCTGCTCGATGAGGTCGGTAAGATGTTCGAGGGGATAATCGCCGCCCGCCTGAACAACCACTTGCGGGTGATTGGGCCGGATCTGTCAGACGCTCAGTATGGCTTTCGGGCTGAGCGTTCAACAGTGGACGCCCTGGCGCGGCTCAAGGGTCAGGTGAAAGAGGCCGTGGAAATGGGGGAAGGTTTGTTGGCTGTGTCATTTGACATAGCCAATGCCTTCAACTCCGTCCCCCACTCCACCATCCTAGAGGCACTCCAGTTCCACAGAGTGCCTCAGTACTTGCGGGACCTCCTGGCCAGTTACTTGGAGGACCGGGCAGTCCTCCTCGCTGATAAAACTGGCCAACTCCGGCGGTACGACGTCGAGTCCGGTGTCCCACAGGGGTCGGTCCTAGGACCACTCCTTTGGAACATCGGATTCGATTGGCTCCTGCGGGGTACCCTCCTGCGTGGCACGACTGTCATCTGCTATGCAGATGACACCCTTCTTACTGCCCGGGGAGGGAATTTCGGAGAGGCGGCCAGTCTGGCCTCGGCGGGCGGATCCATGGTCGCGGAGAGGATCCGCCGCATAGGGCTGAAGGTAGCGCTGCACAAGACTGAGGCCGTGTTCTTCCACGGGCCTCGGCAACGCTCCCCACCTGACGCCCACATCTTCGTTGAGGGCGTCAGGATTGAGGTGAAGGCCCAGATGAAATATCTGGGCCTGATTTTAGATAGCAGATGGCACTTCGGCCCACATTTTAGTGAGCTGTCGTCACGCCTACTGAAGGCTGCGGATGCCCTCTCGTGGCTCCTTCCAAATATGGGGGGGCCCAGCGATCGATGCCGGCGCTTGTATGCCGGCATCTTGAAAAGTATGGCCCTTTACGGGGCCCCGTTGTGGGCGGACTCCCTCCATAGGAGGGAGAACGCTGCCGCCCTTCGTCGACCCCAAAGGGCCATAGCACAGCGGGTGGCGAGGGCCTACCGCACGGTGAGCGCTGCGGCGGCATGCGCCCTGGCCGGCACCCCTCCGTGGGAGCTTGAGGCGTGGGTGCTCGCCAGGGTGTACGAGTGGACGGTACGGCGGAGGGCGCTTGGAGAGCGCCCTGCCCTAAAAGAACGGGAGGCGGTCCGGCAGGAAGCGAGGGCGGCAATCGTCCAACACTGGACGGAGGATCTTGCCGCCGCAACCTTCGGCCGTAGGACCCTGGACGCGATCGGGCCTGTCCTGCAGGACTGGGTCGAGCGGCCTCACGGTTTCCTCTCGTTTCGCCTGGTGCAGGTTTTGTCCGGGCACGGCTGCTTCGGAAAGTATCTGCACCGGATCGGAAGAGAGGAAACCCCGTCGTGCCATGACTGCGGTTGCTCGACGGATACGGCACAGCACACCCTTGAGGTGTGCCCATCATGGGACGAGCCGCGCCGCACCTTGGTCGCGACGATCGGGCCGGACCTCTCTCTCCCCAGCGTGGTCAATGCCATGTTGGGGGGTGAGAACGCATGGGCGGCGGTCGCCTCCTTCTGCGAACATGTGCTCTCGGAGAAGGAGGCGGCGGAGCGTGCGCGGGAGGAGGATCCTCTCGCGGCCGCGCTCCGCAGGCGGAGAAGGGGTAGGAGAAGACGGGCGTACAACCGTCTTCCCCCGCCTTAGGTGGTGAGCAGCGGGCGATAAGCGCGGGGGCGCTTCCGCCCGCATTGTACCGCTCACCACCTACGCCGAGAGGGAATGGCCGAGCACTCACGGTCATTCCCGGGCCCCTCCCAGTGCGGAGGGGCGTGAAGGGCCTGCCACAAAGGCGGGCGGTCGCCGGTGTGGGACTGGACGTAAAGGCTCTGCCGGTTTCCCAGTCCCCCACCACTCGGGCGATGCGGGAGTGCCGCTGGGTTGTTTTAGTGGGTATACCGGATCTCCGGGGACTCCCACATACCCCTTCCATCCCCCGATGGGAGGGGATGCATAAAGCATTTTTTCCCAGCGACAAAAAAAAAAAAAAAAAAAAAAAAAAAGGTTAGGTTAGGTTAGGTTAGGTTAGGTTAGGTTAGGTTAGGTTAGGTTAGGTTCCCGTGTGGAGCTCTGGTTCTCCCATCGGGCGCGTCCCCAGGTGGTGGATAGGGGAACGCCACCCAGATATGGGTGGTACCGGGTGTACACCCGGCGCGAACCATAACCAGCTGGAGGTGGCATGTGCGCAGCACTTTCCAGTACTGGGCTGGAGCCGATGACGACATACTCTGTCGCAAGGATCCTGCACCAGGCAGCGGCCGGCGAAGCTTCAAGCTACGGCGGGCGTACTGCAAACTGACGTTAGAAGGGAGATAAAAATGGAAGCACGTTTAGAAAACAAACTACCCCAGGAGGGTACCGCTGCTAGCGGAGAATCCCTCCCCGAGCATAGCTCGGGCCGCCCACCGTATTCTGGGGGGGCAAACAATTTGCTTACATTTGACACAAAAAACAACGACCTGGCATACGAAGAAACGGACACTGATAAAAATGAAAAACGGAAGACGGTAAGACGAGGGAGTGCAAGGACTCGCTCGCAAGCTTCTCGCCCCGATACGCCTACCAGCGGGGCGAGGGACAGTGACGGGGAGGACTCGGACATATCTTTTATGTCTGTAATTTCTTCCGCGTCCTCAAAGTCGCAGAAACGGAAAAGGACGATGCCTCGCCCGGTTGACAGTTCACCTGACTCAAAGAGGAAGCCTGGCACAGATGGGGATAGTGAATATTTTGCTACACCCAATTATGTCCCAAAAAAAACGAAGGCAAAGCTCTCCCTACCTAGGGCTGAGGACCTCCACGAACAAATGAGGACTCAACCTACCGCTGACCTAGCAGCGCAAGTGATGGAGAGCCTTAGTACGGTTGAGAGAGTTACGGACAAGTCCAGCAACATTAAAGGCGAATTTGTGCGGGCTCTGAGGATGGCGGTCAGAGTGGCTCAGGCAGCAACTACTGAACTGACCGACAGGTTAGAGACAGAACGCCTAGAAAGAGAAAATGAGCTACTACGCTCAAAGGTAGACAGTCTTTCCACGCGAATAGCCACGTTAACGGTGGAGGTTGATGAACTACGCTCCCAGAAAATGGAAGAGACACGGCACTCACCTATGAGATCTGTCTCTAATGGTCATGAACCTGTTTCTTTAGACCAAATTAGGGTCATGATGGACGGAAAACTGGAGTATTTCCGTACCCAGCTGTTCCCTGAAGGAGTGACAAGACCTCCTCTGGGCAATAAATCCGGAAACCCGCAGTCGGCCGAGTTAAATAAAGCTGCGGGTGTGCAAAACAAGAAAAAAACAAAGTGGAAGAAATTTGCTTTTGAGGAGGTAGCTTCGAATCCAAAAGAGCAAACGCGGAAATCTGAACCCCGGACTCAGCAGATTCCCTCCACGACATGGACAGAAGTAGTAGGAAGGAAAAAGAAGACCAAGGCTAAGGAGCCCACTGCCCGGACTGTACCCCTTCCTTCTTCTAATACCAAAAAGAAGGGTAAAGATAAGGTCAAACCACAAAAGCCACCTCGTACTGCAGCTATCTCAGTCACGATCCCAGAGGGTGGTACCGTCACCTACGCTCAAGCGATGGAGGCTGCCAAGGAACATATAAAGCTTCCTGATTTCGGCATCACTGACGTACGGCAAAAGCGGGCCATCAATGGCGGCTTGTTGCTAGAGGTAGCTGGGGCTGACGGGGCCACCAAAGCTGATGCGTTGGCCGAAGCTATGAAAACGGTCCTTTGTGATATGGGAGTTCTCGTTGCGCGACCGAGTAAAACTGGTGAGCTAAGGGTATTAGACCTTGACGATTCAGTTACTCCATTGGACGTCACAAATGCTGTGGCAGAATCGGGTGGCTGCAATCCAGCAGAGGTGAGAGTGGGAGAAATTCGTCGCACCAAAACATCGACCCTAGGTTCAGTGTGGGTGAGATGTCCACTAGCAGCTGTTCGCAAGATTGCTGCGGATAAGCGGTTAAGAGTAGGCTGGGTCTCTGCCCGTGTAGACGTTTTAGCGGCGAGACCTTTGCAGTGTTTCCGCTGTCTAGAATTTGGACACGTCCGTGCTCAGTGCAAAAGTACAGTGGACCGAAGCACATTATGCTTCAAGTGCGGCCAGCCAGGTCATGGCATCCGCGAGTGCTTAGCCTTGACGACAAAATGCCCACTCTGCGCTGATGCTGGTAAATCTGCCGATCACAGGATGGGCAGTAAAAGTTGTCTGCCTCCAAAGAAAGGCAATAAGAAGGGAGGTGCTGGAAAGTCAGCAGCAAAAAGTGGAGGGGATGCCGCACAAGCGAGGGTTGCGGGATCTCAAACGGGCCCAAGCCCGCAACAGGAGGTAATGGATCTATAAAATTCGATCGTACCTTCAAGATTCTTCAGGGTAACCTAAACCACTGCCGCGTGGCGCAAGATTTACTCTTGCAAACCCTCGCGGAGAGGTCGGTTGCTCTGGCTGTGGTGGCAGAGCCGTATAGACTCCCGGACCATCCTCGCTGGTTCGGTGATGATACTGGCTCTGTCGCTATATACTGGGCTGGCAGCCCTGGTGATCCTCCTTGCCTTAAACTAGCATCAGATGAAGGAATAGTAGCTGTGGAATGGGGCTCCTTAGCGGTGGTAGGATGTTATATCTCCCCAAACCGTAGTTTCATGGACTTTGAGGCATATCTTAACAAGCTAGAGGGTTATATCCGGCAATGCCTGCCCCGCCCGGTGCTGGTCCTAGGAGATTTCAATTCCCACTCTAGAGCTTGGGGTAATATCCGGGACAACATCAGGGGTGAGACCCTGCTATTATGGGCTGCTGCACTTGATCTGCAGCTTCTGAATCGGGGCTCTGTCCCTACATGTGTCCGGTGGCAGGGCGAGTCGGTCGTTGATCTCTCCTGGGCAACTCCTACTGCCGCACAAATGGTATCAGGTTGGATAGTAGCAGAAGACGCGGTCACATTATCAGACCACCGCCATATCACATTCGATGTCAATGTCAGCCGCTCGGCTAGTGCTCAGCGGAGCGATCAGTTGGCCTGGGCGCTCAAATGTCTGGACCGGGACAACCTGCTCTCTGCAGCTCACGTCGCTGACTGGGTAACAACTTCGACTCAGATCGAGTGGCCCTCACCAGAAAGGGAAGCATCATGGTTCAGAGGAACAATGACTTCGGTCTGCGACGCTTCTATGCCCCGGGTCAAACTTGCGCTAAAAAAGCCAATATACTGGTGGTCAGAGTATATTAGTCAGCTAAGATCGACTTGCTTGTCCACCAGACGGGAGTACACCAGGGCCCGGAGACGGCGGCGGTCTACAGAGGAAGAAAAGAAAACTGCCTATGAGGCATACAGAGATGCTACAATGGCTTTGCAGCACGCAATCGCCGATGCGAGGGATAAGTCGTGGGATGAGCTACTGAAGGACCTTAACAGAGACCCCTGGGGGCGCCCGTATCGTATGGTCCTCGGAAAATTGCGTCCTTGGACCCCACCATTGACGGAAACACTTGACGGGAACTTTGTCAAAACAATAATAGACACGCTTTTCCCTCGGCTGGTCGAACCGTCTGCCGACCCCCCACAGCCTGCGATATGGTCTGATGACTTTGAAGTTTCGGAGGTAGAGCTGAAATTGGCTATTAAACGTCTTGCCGCACGAAACACTGCGCCAGGACCTGACGGTATACCTGGTCGGGCATGGGTAATAGCCCTAACGGTCTTGGGAGATAGACTGAGGCGACTCTTTAGCAGCTGTCTTCGCTCCGGTATCTTCCCAACGAGTTGGAAGCAGGCAAAACTCGTTCTTTTGAAAAAAGAAGGAAGGCCTGTGGATTCACCCTCGGCGTACCGTCCTATATGCTTGTTGGACGAAGTGGGTAAGTTGTTTGAGAGGATTATAGCTCGCCGGCTCAGCAAACACCTAGCAGAAGAAGGCCCGGACCTGTCAGACAGTCAGTTTGGCTTCCGGCAAGGCCGATCAACAGTAGATGCCATCCTAAGCGTCCGGAATCTGTCGGAGCAGGCTGTATCCCAGGGAGGGGTGGTGTTGGCCGTTAGCTTGGACATAGTCAACGCTTTTAACTCCCTTCCCTGGAGTACAATACGGGAGGCCTTAACCTACCACCAAGTGCCTCCCTACCTGCGGGCCATAATCACAAACTACTTGTCTGGCAGGGGCATCCAGTATGTGGGGCGTAACGGTACCGTAGAGCAAGGAAGGGTCGTGTGTGGGGTCCCTCAGGGATCGGTGCTAGGCCCGTCTCTGTGGAACCTCGCATACGATGCTGTCCTGAGAGTAGAACTTCCCACCGGCGTCAATGTCGTTTGCTATGCAGACGACACTCTGATTCTGGCTGAAGGGGAGAATTTTGAGCGGACCGTTAATCTCGCCGAACAGGGTGTCGCACTGGTAGTGGGCAAGATCCACGAGCTAGGATTGGCTATAGCGCCTCACAAGACTGAGGCGCTGTGGTTCCATGGTTTACCTAGAAGGCTGGAACCCCCACCGATGGTAGTTCATGTGGGCGAAGCGGAGGTACAGATAGGACGACACATAAAGTATCTGGGCATTATACTGGACGGGCGCTTCAATTTTGAAGAGCACCTCAACCATCTCGTTCCCCGGATTCAAAAGGTAGCAAATGCCCTGCAAAGACTGCTGCCAAATCTTGGGGGACCAAAGGAAGGGATCCGCAGCCTCTATGCTGGGGTCATTCGCTCCATCGCGCTGTATGGGGCACCAGCATGGTCAGACCGACTGACAACCAAACGACGCTGCGTAGTTAAACTAAATGCTGTGCAGCGCCAGATGGCGATTAGGGTCGCTCGAGGGTATAGGACCATCTCATATGAGGCGGCTACTCTCCTGGCGAGATTTCCTCCGCTGGACATTCTGGCGGTAATGGATACCAGGGTTTACCATGCGCTACGCCGGAGGAATGGGGCAACGCCTGAAACGGAGGTCGAGCAGCTGCGAAAGAGGGCACACCAAAGAGCGCTCAATTGCTGGCGCGAGCGACTACATGAGCCACGAGCGATTCGTCAGCGAATTGTCGCTGCCATCCTGCCGTGCTTCCAAGCATGGCTGGAGCGGAAGGGTCGTGTAACCTACCGCCTGACACAGGTACTCACCGGACATGGATGTTTCGGTGAGTACCTGAACAGAATCGGCAGGGAGCGAACGGCAGACTGCCACCACTGCGAAGCCGACCAGGACTCAGCGCAGCATACGCTCGCGGAGTGTCCTGCCTGGAACGCCGAGAGGCAGGTCCTGGTCGAAGAAGTCGGGCAAGATCTCTCTCCACCGGCCCTAATAGAGGCAATGTTGGGGAGAGAAAGCACCTGGGAAGCAGCTGTTTCCTTCTGCGAGACCGTCATGGTCCGGAAGGAAGCAGCTGAGCGGGATCGGGAAAGAGCCGACCCCGCAAGAAGGAGACGACGAAGGGCTCTGAATAGCAGAGCCACTTCAGTACGTCCCAATATGCCCCAGGTGCGGGCGCCCCAGGTCGCGGGTGGTCAGGGTGGGGGACCTGACCACCCCTTTCAAACGACCAGTGGAAGGTAGTAACGCGATGTGACCTCGTATTACTACTGCTTCGCAGTGAGGAAGATTAAATAACAGAAGAAGGGCACGAGCACCGCGCGAGGGTGACACTGGTCGCGTTCCTCAGGAGATCCCAGAGTCACCCGTCATGCGCCGAGGATGGTCACCGGGGGGTTTTAGTCAGTAGAAGTCTGACATAACCCGGCCGCTGCCCCGAGCGACCGGGTATCCATGAAGGATTTCCCCTCGTCAAAAAAAAAAAAAAAAAAAAAAAAAAAAAAAGGTTAGGTTAGGTTAGGTTAGGTTAGGTTAGGTTAGGTTGGGGGTCCCCCCACAGTGTTGGCTTCCTCGCAGCGATCCCCGGGCAACGTCGCGCCTGACCACCGTAACGGAGTGGCAGGCCGGCGGCTAACGAACACTGTGCGTCGTAGCTTTTTCCTTGCGGTACCTACGACTTTGAGCGATAGACAATATGTCGAAACTTTTGCGGGGCGCCTTAGGGCGTTTCAAGAAAGGCCCTTCTCAGGGCCAACCTGAAAACGGCCCTTCTCAGGGCCAACCCGATGACGCTGAGGCGTCGGATGCTAGCCGCGCACCATCTGCGGCTAGCTTGTTTGGACGGACAGACGAGTTCTCGGACTTTTCCGATAATGAGTCTATACTGAGTGCGTCAGACTCAGTTTCGATTTTGCTCGAGGACGGGCGCAAATTGCGGAAGAGGCCCTACCTTAAGCAGGGGTCCGGGGACTCCTCGGACTCGGTAGTAAGTAAGGCCTCTAAGGCTTCGAAAAAGTCGAAGTCTAAAAAATCGAAGGCCAAAAAGGCAACGGTGGCCGACTCCAACAGTATCGGCCTGGAGGGCGCCGATCGCCAACTTAACCTGGCGAGACGGACGCAACTCCAGCAAGAACTGGAGGAGAGGGTAGCTTCCAAAGAGAAGCAGGCGCAGACTGACAGGGCCAGGGCCGGGTACGGTGCGTCCAACGTCCTGTATGCGGACCACTCCCTGGAAGAGCTGCAGCGGATGGCCTTAGAAGACCAAGAGGAAATTGTGGAGGTCGCCTCTAAGTCCTCCAATTTGAAGGGGACCTTTCAAAAGGCCCTGAAATGTCGGGCCGCGAGCATGTCTGGCATCGTACGGGAGCTGGTGCAGCGCACGGCAACCGACGAAACGCGGCAACTGCAGGCGAGGGTGGATCGCCTGCAGAAAGAGGTCACCGCACTATATGCGAAGCTGGCTGAGCTTACGGCTCACCCTGCTGAGACCTCAGAAGGACCAGTTGTGGGGGCTTCCCCGTCCAACCTTGAGGACATCATCCGAAAGGTCATTGTGGACGAGAGGGCCTTCACAAGAGCCTGCTTCGCGGGCATTGAAGACCGGCTCCTGCCGGAGAAGCGTCTCCGACCACCGCTTGCGGCGGACAAGACGCTTAGTGCGCCGGGAACGCCGACGGCCTCACCCGCGAGGGAACAGCCCCAGGCCCCGAAGCCCTCCAAGGGCAAGGGCAAGGGGAAAAAAACGGCCTTAAACATGGGCCCGGAAAAGGAGGCTGAGCCGGCTGCCATTCAAGCAGCCCCTCAGGACCTAGAGGCAGTAGACGCCCTTCTTCCTTCTACCACTCCGTCTAATCAGCCATGGACGGATGTGGTCAGGAGGGGGAAGAAAACGTCTAAGAAGACGCCACCGGCCGTCATCCCCCCGACCATCAACCCTTCCGGCCAGTCCAAAGCGACTGGCAATGGAAAGGGAAAGGGGAAAAAGTCGGCCCCCAAGCCCTCCACCGTTGCTCCCGCAGCCAAAAGGGCTCCCGCCGGAGGGAGAAAGCTAATTCCTCCAAAAACTGCGGCCGTCGTGGTGACGCTCACCCCGGAGGCTGCGGAACGGGGCGAGACTTACGAGTCCGTGTTGAAGCGGGCTCGTACCAACACCGATACCAGTCAACTGGCTATCGGTGCAGTCAAGTGCCGTCGCACCCAAACCGGGGCTCGAATCTTTGAGTTCCCAGGGGCCCAGGGTGGCACTAAAGCGGATCTCTTCGCTACGAAGTTGCGCGAAGTCATCGCGGACGCGGCAAAGGTCGTAAGGCCTGTCAAGTCCGTGGCCTTGGAGGTCACCGATCTTGATGACTCGGTCACTAAAGAGGAGGTGGTGGTGGCAGTGGCAGCGGTAGGAGGCTGCGACGTCGCAGCGGTTCAGGGCCGGGCCATAAGGCCCGGCCGCGGCGGTATGGGCACCATCCGCCTAGAGTGCCCGGTCGCAGCAGCCAAAGCCGTCCTGGCCAGGGGACGGCTCCTAGTTGGGTTTAGCTCGGGTGGGGTCCGGGTGCTTGAAGACGAGCCTCTGCGCTGCTTCAAGTGCTTCGGCACCGGCCATACCCGGGCTCTTTGTCCATCCAGTGTGGATAGGGCAAACACCTGCTACCGCTGCGGGAACGAGGGGCACAAGGCCGCTTCCTGCATGGCCGCCACGCCTCACTGCGCAGTGTGTGCCGCCAGTGGTCGCCCAGTGGACCATGTAATGAGCGGGAGGAAATGCAACCCTCCCCCAAAGAAGGGCAAATCGCAGGCGCCGATCCGACCTGCCGCCGCCGCCGTTGAATCTCCAGCGCCGGCCGATGAGGAGAATGCGATGAACACCGAATAATGGTAGTCCGACATCACATTCTCCAGGCGAACATCAACCACTGCAAAGCGGCCCAGGACCTGCTGGTCCAGGTCATGGCCGAGTGGTTGGTGGACGTGGCGGTAGTCGCCGAACCTTACTTTGTACCTGGCCACTGGCTGGGGAATGGGGAAGGTTCTGTGGCCCTAGCGGCGCGGTCTTCCACAGACTCCCCTCCCCTCTCGCTCTTAGAGAGGGGACCGGGATACGTGGCCGCCGCGTGGGGAGACATAGCCCTGGTCGGGGTCTATTTCTCCCCAAACCGCCCTCTTTCGGACTTCGAGAACTATCTCGAAGTCCTCGCCTTGGTGGCCAGTAGAGCGGCGCCGCGTCGGGTCCTAGTCCTGGGAGACTTCAACGCCAAATCGGTGGCCTGGGGCAACCCAACCACCAATGCTCAAGGTCGTGAAGTCGAAACCTGGGCGGCGTCGTGTGGTCTGTCCCTCTTAAACAGAGGGTCAGTCCATACATGTGTACGACGTGAAGGGGGATCCATAGTGGACCTCACTTTCGCCACCCCCGCGTTAGCGAGCCGTGTCGTGGACTGGCGGGTGGAGTTGGTGGAGAGTCTATCGGACCACCGATACGTGCGGTTCGACATCTCTACCCAGGGCTCCCAGGGGATGACCCGCACGGGCCAATCCCCATTCCCTCGGTGGGCTCTTACCCGCCTAGACCGAGAGGCGGCCGGGGAGGCGGCATTTGTTCAGGACTGGCTGTCACCTCCTGTCGACGTCCTGGACGTAGACACTGCGGCGGTTCAAATGCGAGGGTCCCTGACCGAAGTGTGCAACTCGAGCATGCCTCGGTCGCGCCGTCCGCCTCCCCGACGCGCCGTCTACTGGTGGTCGGAGGAGTTAGCGGGATTCCGGTCTGTTTGTGTGGCGACCAGGCGGGAATTTACCAGAAGCCGGCGGCGACGCCCCCGCGATCAGGCCAATGAGGACCGCCTCTACGATTTATACGTGGAGGCCAAGAGGGTCCTCAAGTCGGCTATGGGCGCTGCCCGAGACTCGGCGAGGGCCGAGATGCTGGAGGGTCTCGACGAAGACCCGTATGGGAGACCATACAAGGCGGCACGCAACAAGCTGCGCCCTTTTGGTCCCCCAGTGGCCGAGACCCTCGAGCCGACTTTGCTGGATGGGGTGGTCCGTTCCTTGTTTCCACGCAGGGATGGCTTCACCCCACCGGCAATGAACCCTCCGCGAGGGGAGGCTCTGCAGGCGGAGGAGGTCCCTCCGGTTACTGAGGCAGAAGTGAAGGCGGCGGCTCTCTGCTTCCGCGCCAAAAAGACGGCCCCGGGCCCAGACGGCGTCCCCGCAAGAGTGGTGGCCATCGCCGCCATCGAGATGGGGGAAAGGTTTCGGGACCTCTTCAGCGCGTGTTTAACGTCTGGGAGGTTCCCGAAACCATGGAAGGAAGGCCAGTTGTGCCTCCTTCGAAAGGAAGGGCGCCCGGCGGACTCCCCCTCGGCATACCGGCCTATCGTTCTGCTCGATGAGGTCGGTAAGATGTTCGAGGGGATAATCGCCGCCCGCCTGAACAACCACTTGCGGGTGATTGGGCCGGATCTGTCAGACGCTCAGTATGGCTTTCGGGCTGAGCGTTCAACAGTGGACGCCCTGGCGCGGCTCAAGGGTCAGGTGAAAGAGGCCGTGGAAATGGGGGAAGGTTTGTTGGCTGTGTCATTTGACATAGCCAATGCCTTCAACTCCGTCCCCCACTCCACCATCCTGGAGGCACTCCAGTTCCACAGAGTGCCTCAGTACTTGCGGGACCTCCTGGCCAGTTACTTGGAGGACCGGGCAGTCCTCCTCGCTGATAAAACTGGCCAACTCCGGCGGTACGACGTCGAGTCCGGTGTCCCACAGGGGTCGGTCCTAGGACCACTCCTTTGGAACATCGGATTCGATTGGCTCCTGCGGGGTACCCTCCTGCGTGGCACGACTGTCATCTGCTATGCAGATGACACCCTTCTTACTGCCCGGGGAGGGAATTTCGGAGAGGCGGCCAGTCTGGCCTCGGCGGGCGGATCCATGGTCGCGGAGAGGATCCGCCGCATAGGGCTGAAGGTAGCGCTGCACAAGACTGAGGCCGTGTTCTTCCACGGGCCTCGGCAACGCTCCCCACCTGACGCCCACATCTTCGTTGAGGGCGTCAGGATTGAGGTGAAGGCCCAGATGAAATATCTGGGCCTGATTTTAGATAGCAGATGGCACTTCGGCCCACATTTTAGTGAGCTGTCGTCACGCCTACTGAAGGCTGCGGATGCCCTCTCGTGGCTCCTTCCAAATATGGGGGGGCCCAGCGATCGATGCCGGCGCTTGTATGCCGGCATCTTGAAAAGTATGGCCCTTTACGGGGCCCCGTTGTGGGCGGACTCCCTCCATAGGAGGGAGAACGCTGCCGCCCTTCGTCGACCCCAAAGGGCCATAGCACAGCGGGTGGCGAGGGCCTACCGCACGGTGAGCGCTGCGGCGGCATGCGCCCTGGCCGGCACCCCTCCGTGGGAGCTTGAGGCGTGGGTGCTCGCCAGGGTGTACGAGTGGACGGTACGGCGGAGGGCGCTTGGAGAGCGCCCTGCCCTAAAAGAACGGGAGGCGGTCCGGCAGGAAGCGAGGGCGGCAATCGTCCAACACTGGACGGAGGATCTTGCCGCCGCAACCTTCGGCCGTAGGACCCTGGACGCGATCGGGCCTGTCCTGCAGGACTGGGTCGAGCGGCCTCACGGTTTCCTCTCGTTTCGCCTGGTGCAGGTTTTGTCCGGGCACGGCTGCTTCGGAAAGTATCTGCACCGGATCGGAAGAGAGGAAACCCCGTCGTGCCATGACTGCGGTTGCTCGACGGATACGGCACAGCACACCCTTGAGGTGTGCCCATCATGGGACGAGCCGCGCCGCACCTTGGTCGCGACGATCGGGCCGGACCTCTCTCTCCCCAGCGTGGTCAATGCCATGTTGGGGGGTGAGAACGCATGGGCGGCGGTCGCCTCCTTCTGCGAACATGTGCTCTCGGAGAAGGAGGCGGCGGAGCGTGCGCGGGAGGAGGATCCTCTCGCGGCCGCGCTCCGCAGGCGGAGAAGGGGTAGGAGAAGACGGGCGTACAACCGTCTTCCCCCGCCTTAGGTGGTGAGCAGCGGGCGATAAGCGCGGGGGCGCTTCCGCCCGCATTGTACCGCTCACCACCTACGCCGAGAGGGAATGGCCGAGCACTCACGGTCATTCCCGGGCCCCTCCCAGTGCGGAGGGGCGTGAAGGGCCTGCCACAAAGGCGGGCGGTCGCCGGTGTGGGACTGGACGTAAAGGCTCTGCCGGTTTCCCAGTCCCCCACCACTCGGGCGATGCGGGAGTGCCGCTGGGTTGTTTTAGTGGGTATACCGGATCTCCGGGGACTCCCACATACCCCTTCCATCCCCCGATGGGAGGGGATGCATAAAGCATTTTTTCCCAGCGACAAAAAAAAAAAAAAAAAAAAAAAAAAAAAAAAAAAAGGTTAGGTTAGGTTAGGTTAGGTTAGGTTAGGTTAGGTTAGGTTAGGTTAGGTTAGGTTAGGTTAGGTTAGGTTAGGTTAGGTTAGGTTAGGTTAGGTTAGGTTAGGTTAGGTTAGGTTAGGTTAGGTTGTGGCGGGCGGTGGTGGCCTTTTGTGAAGCAGTTGTTTCACAGAAGGAGGCTGCTGAAAGAGAGAGAGAGAGGGCGGATCCATCTCGCCGAGCGAGACGGGGACGCCGACGCCGAGGTGGCAGGCCGTAGCCATCACGGCGCCCTGTAGGTCCGGGCATAGAATAGGTCTACGGTATCCCCTGCCTGTGGTAAGAGGCGACTAAAAGGGGTCATCGGGATCGCGAGCGCAGGATACGGGGGTTTCTTGCGTTCAGTACAGCGGTCCCGAGCTGGGCGGCAGCATGGCGTGGTCCCTTGCTGCCGCGGCACCTCGCGGGTGCAAGGGGTTGAGTGCTTACTCCCCCGAGATGGGTGGCTGCTATTGCAGCTGCTAGGCGCGGAGGGTACCGGTAGTATGCCTCCGGTGATTCCCGGGATCCCTCCAAATGCGCCTACGTCGGCCACCGTGGGGTTTTAGTCAGTAAGAGTCTGACATAACCTCGCCGGTTCCCCCGAATTGGCGAGGTATGCTATGAGCATTTCCCCACGTAAAAAAAAAAAAAAAAAAAAAAAAAAAAAAAAAAAAAAAAAGGTTAGGTTAGGTTAGGTTAGGTTAGGTTAGGTTAGGTTAGGTTAGGTTAGGTTAGGTTGGGGTGCAAGCAGAGAACCTCCCCGTGGTGCACCCTGGAAACTGTTCTGGACCCGGTAACGCAGGCGTCCAGACAGGCGAACTCTCTGTGTGACTGCTTCATAGCGATTACTCAGCTATCGCTATGTCCGATGCGGATCGTGATAAGAAAGGTCGCTTTCTGAAGAAAGTAAAAGACCCTACAAAAGGGCCTTCTCAGGCCCAATCCGAGGGTATGGAGTCGGATGCGTCTGACTGTAGTGCGCAGACCGTGACGTCTCAGGCTTCAGCTGCCCAAAGCGTCAAGAGGACCCACAGTCTGAGCAGCTCGGCTGCCAGTGGTGACGAGGCTACACAACCTTTCAAAATTCCTACCTCATTACGAGGAAGGGGAAGAGGCCGGCCGCGTGGTTCGTCGAAGAGTCGCGTTGAGCTTTCCGACGAAGAATTAGCGGGTAGGGTTGAAGAGATGGCTCAAGCCAGACGCGAGTGTGCCACACTGATTGCGGCATCCGGTGAGAGAGAAGCGACCGCTGCGGACACTACTGGTGTCCTTGTAGCAAAAGCGTCTCTGGGCATGGACCTCGTCCTTGACGTTGTGCGTAGGTCTAAAAGCCTGAAAGGCACAAGCGTGAAGGCTATCAAGGAGGCCATCGAGTGCGTCCGGACCGCCGTAGATGGTCTGGCGAAGCGGAGTGTGTCTGATGAGACCCACTCCCTTCAAATTGAGAATGACCGTTTGCGAGTGGAGCTTAATGCCACTCGCAAACAGTTGGATTCCGTTTCGGAGGAGGCCCGGAAGCTCAGGATGAGCTGCTTAAGTAGAGAATCTGCTGAGGAAGAGACGATGGCGGAACGTTTAACGCACTCCATCATTGGCCAGGTGGGCAGGATTCTAGATGCACGGTTTGCGGGTCTGGAGGATCGACTGCTGCCTGCAGTGGTACGTCGTCCTCCATTAGCAGCCGATAAGAGGGCTTCGGTGGCCTCTAAGGCTACCACAAAACAGGTGCCAGCCGGTACTTCTGTGCCATCTGCAGCTCCGACTCCGACTTTCCCTGGCTCTGCTGCCTCTTCAGCAAAGCCAAAACAGAAACCTGGTGATGGAGAGGGTTGGCAGACAGCTGGTACCAGACGCGCTAAGAAGAAGACGAAGAAGAACGCAGCAACTGCAGGTCATTTAGCTGCTTCTGGTCCTCCTCCCCCAAGGAAGGGGAACAAGAAGAGCAAGGGAAAGGGGAAAAAACTCCGCGTCCCTAAGTCGGCAGCTGTAGTGCTGACTCTACAGCCCGAGGCTACGCAGTCAGGTCTGACCTACTCGAGCGTACTAAGTAGTGCACGGGAGCGGGTTAACCTGGCTGAGCTCGGCATAACCGGGGGTTGCCGCTTCAGGCAGGCTGTGACTGGTGCCCGCATGATAGAGTTACCTGGTGCGGATAGCGAAGAGAAGGCAGACAAGCTCGCAAAACAACTTCGGGAAATCCTTCCTACCTCTGTCAAGGTCACGAGGCCCACAAAATGCGCTGAAGTGCGTATTGTGGGTCTCGATGACTCTACGACGGAGATGGATATCAAGGCTGCCGTCGTTACAAAGTCGAATTGCTCTGCAGAGCTAGTCAAGGTGGGCCAGATACGTCAGGGCTCTAGGGGTGCTGGATCTGTTTTGGTCAAGTGCCCAGTCGCGGCAGCCAAGCTGCTTATTGCCGAAGAGCGGCTCTTGATCGGTTGGAGCTCCGTCCGGGTGCAGTCCCTGGAGCAACGACCGATGCGCTGCTTCCGCTGTATGGGACAGGGGCACATAAGGCAGAACTGTACCTCTGCTTTCGATTGTGGTGAGCTTTGCTTCCGATGCGGGCAGTCTGGTCATAAGGTGGTGTCTTGTTCCGCCACCCCTTACTGTCCAGTCTGCGCGGAGGCTAAGCTACCAGCCAACCATCAGATTGGCGGCAAGGGCTGTAATCCTCCAGCCCCTAAGAAGCGAAGAGCAGCCACCACAGCAGCGCCAGCGGCAGCGGTACCGCCCCGACTAGAGCAGCCGGCGGCGGTGGTCGAGACTATGGCTACGGACTAATCATGGACCACGACCGTAGCCATAAAATACTACAGACGAACCTGAATCACTGTGCAGGTGCGCAGGATCTGCTAATGCAAACCATGGCAGAGTGGTCTCTGGATATCGTGGTGGCCGCTGAGCCATACTTCGTCCCTACCCGTCCTAACTGGGTAGGTGACGAGGTGGGCTCCGTAGCCATTATAAGTTCTACCGCTCCACGTTCCCCACCTCTCTCGCTGAAAGAGAAAGGTCCGGGATATGTGGCAGCCGCTTGGGGAGAAATCACCTTTTTAGGTGTATACTTCTCCCCAAATCGGAGCTTAGCGGAGTTTGAGGCCTTCCTCGACCGGCTGGAGGTCTCTGTCCAGCGACTGGCAGCGGGGCAGCTATTTGTTCTGGGCGATTTCAATGCCAAATGCACGGCTTGGGGCTCTCCAGCAACAGATGCTCGCGGTGGCGTGTTGCGCGACTGGGCGGCAGCCCTAGGGTTGGCTCTACTAAATCAGGGCACCTTGAACACATGTGTGCGGCAGTCTGGGGGATCAATTGTAGACCTCACGTTTGCTACCCCCGCTGCTGCCATTCGTGCTCAGAGGTGGAGGGTTCTGGAGGAGGCGGAGTCACTTTCGGACCATCGTTATATAAGGTTTGAAATCTCCGCCCCCAATAACAGCAGTCGACCCGTTGCAGAGTCGGCTTTCCCGAGGTGGTCGCTTACGCGCCTAGACAGCGAAATTGCAGAGGAGGCGGCTATCGTCCAGGCGTGGTTCGCAGAACCGGTAGACGCTGTGGTTGTGGATGATGAGGCGGTCGCACTTAGGGGCGCCCTCACCAGCATCTGCGACGCAGCGATGCCCCGTATCAGACGGCATCCCCTGAAGCTTGCGGTATATTGGTGGTCACGAGAGCTTGCGGATCTCAGAGGGACCTGCATAGTGACGCGTCGTGCCTACACCAATTACCGTAGGCGTAGGGTCAGGGTACAGGAGGAAATTGACCGTCTCTATGACTGCTATCGCAATGCCAGGGGAGCTCTGCAGCTATTCATATCCCAGGCAAAGAGGAGATCCCGAGAGGAAATGCTCTCAGATCTCGATAGGGATCCATGGGGACGTCCTTACCGTACGGCGAGGGGCAAGCTGGCGCAGGGACCACCAGTGGTGGAGTCCTTACAGCCGCAACTGCTGGAGGATGTAGTGTCGGCCCTATTTCCGGACAGGGCGGAGCATACGCCACCACAAATGGTCTCTAGGCATGAGATGCTTCCGGAAGACGAAGCGTCTCTACCAGTTACCGACGGAGAGCTCAGGGCCGCAATTTTGAAAATGCGGTCCAAAAAGACGGCTCCGGGGCCAGATGGGATACCTGGACGAGTTTGGGCCCTCGCCCTGGGACCCCTGACAGATCGACTGAGGGGGCTCTTCAATGCCTGTCTGAGTTCGGGCAGCTTCCCAAAAGTCTGGAAAGAGGGAAGGTTGGTCCTCCTTAAGAAGCCGGGGCGCCCTCCAGAGTCTCCCTCTGCCTATCGCCCAATCGTTTTGCTGGATGAGGCGGGAAAGCTGTTTGAGCGTATTTTGGCTAACCGCATCATCCAGCATTTGACAGTAGATGGTCCAGACCTGGACGAGTGCCAGTACGGTTTTCGCGCTGGTCGTTCCACAATCGATGCCATCGCTAGTGTGAAAACCTTCGCTGAGGAAAGTGTGGCACAGGGCGGAGTGGCATTGGCGGTATCTCTCGATATCGCTAATGCTTTCAATACTCTGCCCTTTAGTTGTATAGAGGAGGCACTGCTCTACCATCGCGTGCCCCTCTATATCAGACGGGTCCTTGAGGCGTACCTGAGAGGTAGGTGCGTCCTCTACCAGGGTGGAGACGGAAGGGTCCGGCGCAGAGAAGCCAGGTGCGGTGTTCCACAGGGCTCGGTCCTTGGGCCGCTTCTGTGGAACATTGGATACGATTGGGCGCTGCGAGGTGAGCTGCCCTCCGGAATGCGTCTCGTCTGCTATGCGGACGACACGCTGGTTCTTGCCAGAGGGGCCAATTATGGCGAAGCGGCACAATTTGCATCAGATGGAGCCGAGATCGTTGTGTCGCGAATCCAGCGCCTCGGCTTAAGGGTGGCTGTCGAGAAGACAGAAGCTCTCTGTTTCTATGGGCCGCGGAGGAGGCCGCCTGCTGGTGCGAGCATTATGATCAGTGGATTGAGTGTCGGGGTTGGATTCAAGATGAAATATCTTGGACTCGTCCTCGACAGGAAGTGGGACTTCCGAGAACATTTTCGGCTGCTGGCCCCGAAGCTCATCGGGACGGCAGCTGCTCTCGGAGGTCTACTCCCAAATGTGGGAGGACCGAATGTAGGGTGTCGCCGCCTCTACACTAGTGTAGTGCGCTCCATGGCACTTTATGGAGCTCCTATTTGGGTTGATGCCCTCTCTACCCAAAACAGGGCAGAGCTGCGCCGCCCGCAACGCATAATGGCGACGCGGGTGATAAGAGGGTACCGCACGATTAGTTGTGAGGCGGCGTGCGTATTGGCAGGGTCCCCACCGTGGGATCTGGAAGCGGAGGTCCTGGCAGGTGTTTATGCCAGGAAGGTGGAGGCCCGTAATGCGGGTGCACATCCTCCTCGGGAGGAGATCGAGGCCTGGAGGGATGAGGCGCGGATTGTTCTGCTCCAGAAATGGAGTCTCCGCCTCGAGTCTCCCTCCGCAGGTGTC